>ML261262.1:86161-108698 GCA_005239495.1 Nicotiana undulata
AAAAAAAAAAAAAAAGGAGGCATAGCACCAACCAGTGGGAAGCATGTAAACCAACAAACATGCCACATGGAAAGGGTGACACTTTATGACCGAACTTAGACTTTAAAAGGCCTCAGGTAGTAACTATTACCACATTTTAAATGATTGAATTTGATATGGCAGATTCAACCAGAATAGCACTATCCTCAACGATCATTTATCCACCACCCACGACTTCCAGAGTATGTTGCATTACTTGCTTTACTGCTTTGACATTTGGGTAGAAATATTCAGGGATCGGAGCAACACGTGCCACTGACCTGACAATTTTTTGATATCTGGTCAGATAGGCCACAAAAAGGTACATCCTAGTAGCGGAACTAAGAAGGAAATTAACCTTAAATACAGAAGCATACAGGATAAGTTTCTCAGATTTCATTAAATGAAGAAAAAAATTGTACAAGTACCAGCGCAAATTTTTCAAGAATTTGCACGTCACCACATTCTTAAGAATCTCCGCAGGTTCAGAGGACACAGAAGAAGGCTTAAATCTCTCCAGATACCTCTAAGCAGCTTGGATAAAACCATGATTGCTGTACGGAAAAACAATGATCAAACAGCTCATATCAAATAAGATAGCTAGGTTTTACATAAAGCGAAAAAACAGGATTAGATGCAGTGTGATAGACATCAAAAGAGACACCTCTCATCTCTACGTATAAAACAATGATCGACTTCTGATTGGATATAGAGTTCACATCCAATCTATATCCTAATCACCTAAACTATGTCACATTTGTTTGATATTTCTGAATCGATTAATATAAAATGGTATTATTTCCACTTAATCGTATAATTTTATTTTTGTACATATGCAGTTTCCAAAGACAGAGAGTCCATGTTGGTTGGGGTGGGACGGGGGCAGTTGGAAGGAAGAAATCCCTTAAACCAAGAGCGAAATGCAGGAAGAAGTACTTGTAAGTCTCACTTCAAACATGTCAACATGCATAGATACTTATTACGTTAACCCAATGCCCAGCCGTCAAAAGGTAAAAGAACGAACAAAGGTAAACTACATGTTCGTGAAAGGAACAATACACATACATCCTTAAACAGACTGCCAAGGAGAAAACTGGGATAATAAAGTCATAAAGTCCACAACTATTTTGTCGAGGGCAAGACTAACCAGAGATTTATTCATTTTAAAAGGCAGAACCAATCAAATCAATTCATTAGATCAGCACATAATTGCAAATTCGTTATATTTAGATCCATTGGATTGTTTTTCCTAGCCAGAGTATCTTTAAGGTCAAAACGAAAATGTAAAAGGGCTAGCCAACATATTTTCGTTCAGATTCACAGTTCCACAACCCTCTGAATATCACAGCCTCTTATTGGACTACTTATCTTCTGTAACAAAGAAAACACATTCCATTCCTTAATGTAGCTTTTTGGAGCAGGTATACTTGCAGCCAGCTTATATTGGAAATAGGCATAAAAAGCCCCTATGAGTACAGATTATAGAAAGACACTCTTGAAAAAAGTCAAAAGATGTTGCATTTCACTGAAAAAATATAAGTATCTCAAATGCACCAGGATCTTACATGTCAATCCCGGCTTTCTGCACTGAACCAACAGCAACAACGTAGATTGAAGCTAATAAGCCTGTCCCAGTCCTATTTAACGAGAGAGTGGTAAGTAGAAGACAGATTGATGCTACCTCAGCAGACTGAAGTACTTTTGCAAGTCTACCATATATCTTTAGTGTTTCCAAAAATTAGAATCGTTAAACAGGAAGAACAGACCAATAACTGAACATAAATGCAAGGAAAGCCCATGAAAATGGAAACTTGATGACGTGAGACCCTCAATTGAAATTAAATACCACTAACCTGCAATTGAGTTTTGTGTTATCTGGAAATGTGCATAGACTTTTGTGATTGCCCTGCAAAGAAAAAAATAGGAGGTGACGTTCAACAACAAAAAATTAAATTTTTTGCCTACAATATCTAGCATCATGGTCTTAATTTCCTTTGAAAAAAGGTTTAGAGCAGATACTCAGCCATGACGTTGGAGCAGATTATTACTTACTAGGCTAGTATGCAAGTAAAATTGCGATAAAATATTGAGAAAGGGAACAGATGGAACAAAAACGGGGAAAGGGCAAATTAAGTGCCACTTATTAGATGATAGAGAGAGATATGTATGAAAATTTAATTCAAAGATTCATGCATTCATTTGAAGAGAAAGGCAAAGTAGGTTCAGCAATCTTACACCAAATATGAAGTAGGCCCAAATCCAAAATGAACCATGACAGGTTCTATCTGCTTCACCTAATAAAAGGATATAAAAGTAGTAAATGCATGGTGGAGAACAATGATTAAAATAATTAGAGGTCAGAATCACATATACCAGACACGTACCAGCAGCTATTACAGAGGTGTCTGCACGAAGCTCATGGTGTTATACCTTCGGATCAAAGTTCAAGAACTGAAGGATTCATTTGAAGAGAAAGGCAAAGTAGGTTCAGCAATCTTACACCAAATATGAAGTAGGCCCAAATCCAAAATGAACCATGACAGGTTCTATCTGCTTCACCTAATAAAAGGATATAAAAGTAGTAAATGCATGGTGGAGAACAATGATTAAAATAATTAGAGGTCAGAATCACATATACCAGACACGTACCAGCAGCTATTACAGAGGTGTCTGCACGAAGCTCATGGTGTTATACCTTCGGATCAAAGTTCAAGAACTGAAGGTAGCCATTCAAGAATTCCAGTGGTCGTTCACGGATTGCTCAACTCTTTGCTACAGCAGTGCCTTCATCACCTAAAATTATGAAGTCAAGGTATTCCATGGCATGCGATTTACAATCTTTGCCGAGATTTTTCAACATTGCACTGTACGTTAAAGAATCAGGTTGGATCCTTATATTCAACATCTCTTTGAACAGTCTCGAAACCTCTTGCCAGTTACCCAAATCACAGTTCTCATTTATCAAAATGGTGTATGTGTATTTATTAGGGCCAATTCCTCTTGCTTTCATCTCAGCAAAGTAACTGTAAGCCTCATTTATTCTTCTATATTTGCAAAGGCCATTAATCAGCGCATTGTAGGTAATCACATTTGGCAGAATGCCCTTCTGTTGCATCTCCAAAAAATACATATGTGCAAGTTCAAGCCTCCCCTTACCAGCATGCGCATGAATCAACACTGTGTAAGTTACAACTGTTGGAGATATCTCTTTGCTTATCATCTCATCAAACAACTCTCTGGCTTTCTTTAGGTTCCCAAATTCGAGGTAGGCATGAATTACACTGGTATATGTTACATGGTCAGGCATAAGGCCGTCACCAACCATCTTATGTAACAACTCAGTTGCTTCTTCTAGATTACCCAGCTTAGCGATGCCATCAACAAATACATTGTAGATTATTATATCTGGTGGGAATCCCTTCACCGACATTTCCTCTTGTAGTTTGCACGCCTTCAATATGTCACCGAACCGCAGTTCACCTGCTATTCGAGTCGTGTACGCAACGGAGTCCGGCTCCAACCCCTTGTGTAACATCTCATCAAATAGTGCTTTTGCCAATGGTAAATTGCCAGCCTTGCAGGAACCATGAACAAGAATCGTGTAAGTAAACACATCAGGAGAGATACCGCATCTCGTCATTTCGTCTTTCAGCTGCATAGCATCCTCTAACTCACCTTTTCCACAGAGTCCATCCATAATTGTATTATAGGTGACTACCGTAGGAAAAATGTCATCACTTCTTAAATCATGTAATAATGAAAAGGCATCATCAGTTTTCCCCAATCGACAATATCCATAAATCAAAGTGTTGTATGACATTATGTCCGGCACCAAATTCTTCTTCAACATGACCGAAAACCACTGCCTTGCTTCACTTGCTCGCCCCTGCTGGCAAAGCGCATAAATGAATGTATTATAAGTAGACACAGTCGGTGAAGCTCCTCTTACCTCCATCTCCACTCCAAGACCCAATGCCTCAACAACCATTCCCTTCTCACAGTAACCATAAATTAAAGGGTTATATGTATAAGCCGAAACCTCAAGTCCTTTATTCAACATCTCTCCGATTAAACCTCTAGCCAAGTTAAACTCCCCTTTCTTCGACAACCCATTAATCAAGATATTGTACGTAACATCATTCGGATAACACTCCTTCCTCTGCATTTCCGATAAAAGATCTAAAGCCTGTTGCACTTCGCCTTCTCTACAAAAAGAATCCAGCATCGTATTATAAGTAACTATGCTCGGCTTTATCCCGACTCTGTCCATCATCCTATACACGTCTCTTGCCTTCGCAACCATATTCCTATCCCTCAAATTCCTTAAAATTCTATTACAATTCTTCACATCAGGCAACAACTCATTCCTCAACATCTTTTCAAAAACTAACAAGCACTGCTCCACATTCGCGTTCTTCGCGTAAACCCTCAAGAAAAGATTAAGTATCTCAACAGAAACTTGCAAATTCAAATACCCATCGACCACAACATCGACGACTCTATGCACATTACAACTAATCACCCTTTCAACAACCCAATAAGCAGATTTCAACCAACCATTCTGTATTAAAATATCAAGAATAGTACAAAAAACAAACTCTGAATAATTAAACCCTTTCTGCCCTTCAGCCCACTTGAATAATCTCAACGCCACATTCGGCCTACAACGAATTGAGCTAAGAGTTTTCACTAACAAATCAGAATCATAAATCAAAGAATTAAAACAATCTGGAACAACCCAAAATTCCTCATCAAAATCCCATCTCTTTTCTTCAATTTTCTTTAAGAAAAATTCCTTCAATTCTAAATCTTTACAGGGATTTTCAGCCATAGCACCATTATTGTTATTATAATTCCTGCTAATAGTATCAATATTTTTAGCTCTAACAATATTTGTGAATGTGAGGTCAGACGGGTATTGAAAATGATGAAGAGATGAATAGAAGATTAAGCGTTTAAGATTGGATTTTGAAGCTCTAACATAATAAAGGATCATTCTGTAAAAGAGAAAAAATATGAAAAACATGCATTGAGTTTTGGGTATTGAAGAGAAATGAGCAGTATCTGAAACTGACCGCGTAGTTACCTGAAATGGGTATTGAATTTTGGCAACTGTACGCACATCAGAAGAAGAAGAAGAAGAAGCGAGCGGCGAAGAAGGTAGCTGCGTGTTGTGTTTACTGCTGGATCTTTAGCCCGGAATCCGGACCCGTTTTTTGAATGGGTCGGACTTGAAGGATCCTCTTTTAGCTAGGGCTCTGCATAATTTGGTAAATATGGAATTACCGTACCAAAACCGAAAATTTTGATATTCAATATTTGATATTTTGATATTCGGTATGGTATTTGGTTTAACTTTTTAAAAAAAAATGGTATTAGATATGGTATTTGGTATTTTAAAATAAAATACTGAAACACCGATACTGTGCCGAAATATATATTATATTACACAATATACATTTTATTAATTATATCATAAATATAAGAAATCTAAAATTTTACTTTCCTTTATTCTCTAAGTTTATCAATTAACTCTAAGCAAGTAATAAGACATATCTCTTAGTTTTCTCTCTCTATGTTGGTATTTGCTCGTTTTGGACAAAATTTTTGTCAATAAGCGTTTTCAGTTTTGTAATTTTGAGTACTTTAACTAAGAAACTTAACGTATATGACTCTATGCATTTGTTAGTATTCAAACCGAATAAACCAAAGTTACCGAGCCGAATAAACCGAAACCGAAAGGAGAAAAACTGAACCATACCGAATTTAATTAGGTACGGTATTGGTATAGCATTTTACATGATCGAATATCAAAATACCGAACCGAAATGTCTAAATATCGTACCGTACCGACCGACTAACACCCTTACTTTTAGCGGGTGAAATTCAAAAATAGCCAGATTTACAAGTGGTAATTGAAAAATAGCCACATTTTCTAAAGTAAGTAAATATAAATCAGAACGAAACATTCTTCAAAATCCGAAAACTATTCCATCATAATATACTGGAGTTTGAATTTTTCACATGTGAACGTCTAGCATAATATACTGGAGTTCTAGTCTATTATGTTGGAACACCAGTATATTATGATGGAGTTCCAGTATAAATCCAGTATAAATATACTGAAACTCCATCATAATATACTGAAACTCCATCATAATATACTGAAATTTCAGCATAATATACTGGTCCAGCATAATATGCTGGAAGTTCATACACAAGTGCTCCAATCTCCAGTATATTATGCTGGAACTTTCCGTGTGCTGGAGTTCCAACATAATATGTTGGAAGTTCATACACAGGTGCATCAATCTCCATTATATTATGCCGGAACTTTCCGTGTAGCAGCAAAATAGTGACTAGTTTTCAATGACTTTGCAAACGCTGGATATTTTTATATTACCAGTCCGAAAATTAGCTAACCCGTGCTATTTTTACTCTTTTAACTAGGAGGGTGTTTGGATTGGCATTTAAGCTGGTCAAATCAAGCTTTTAAGATTATACACAATTATACAAAAGACTGACTTCATCCTTGTGATGACCCAAATGGTCAGCTTGTGTACTAGGACTATATTATGCGCTCGTTAGTCTTAAAAATCCTATTTTTACCCACCTCGATTTGCATGCGCAGTCCGGACGTAATTCCGGAAAGCCTTTATGTGGAAAATTGAAGAAATAACAATATTTGATGTTTAAAAGTAAATTTTAGTTGACTTCGGTCAACGTTTTGAGAAAAAAGACTCGGACCCGTGTTTCGACGGTCCCGATAGGTCCGTATTAAACTATGGAATCTGGGAGTATGCCCGAAATCGAATTCCGAAATCCCTAGCTCGAGAAATAAATTTTTGACTAAAATTGAATTACTGAAAATTAATGATTTTGAAGAATTTGCTAAATATTTGATCTTGATTGTATTGGGTCCGTATTTTCGTTCCGGAGTCCGGTACATGTCTGTTATGATATTTAGACCTTGTTTGTGAAATTTGGTTAGAAATGGAACTGATTTAACGTGATTCGGACCCTCGGTTGAGAGAATAGAAGTTTTAAAGTGTTCTTGAGAATTTAATGTGTTTTGGTATTAAATTCGTAGTTTGAGATGTTATTTTGGCGATTTGATCGCACAAGCAAGTCTGTATGATGTTTTTAGACTTGTGTGCATGTTTTGTTGGGAGTCCCGAGGACTCCAGAGCCATTCGGACGATGCGCAAGTTGAGTTCAAACATCAACAAAGCTGAAAAGTGTTTAAAATAAGTTAAAAACTGCTTTTAGAAAAGCATAAAGCAATAAGTTGGACAACTCAATTTATTGTTTTTTGGCTTAAATACTATTTATACTGAAAAGCTACTTTTGTAAGCCAATTCAAACGAGCTCTAGGTCCGACTCAAACTATATCAAACCAATAATTATATAGTAGCGTTTTATTATGTATTGCCTTATTATGGTTAAATTCGTATATGTATTTTTACGTTAATTTGTTATTTGATCATAGTGATATTCAAGTGGTTTGTTGCAAATACAAGGTGAAAGTAAGTTATTTTCTCAATTATTATTTTTCTCAACAATCAATGAATATTTTTGAATATGCTTTTTCAACCTCAGCTTTAGATTTTTGTTTTTTACTTCAACCAAATATTGTCCAAATGTTTACGGACCAAATTACATATTATGTTTCATTTACAATCTTTAGCTTTCAAAATGTGCTGCCCCAACCCAAAACTTGCCCACTTGGGCTATAGATTTTATAAGCCCAATCCATCAATTAAAGGGCCTTTAAGGGATTGTTACATAAATAGCCGGTCAAATTTAATGTTTATTTTTTAGCCGGTATACATACATTATACATTGATTATCCACGGTTATACATATATTATACATGAATTAATACATTATACATCCTTTGACTATTTTTATTTTAAGATATTAAGTAGGCGGCTATTTGGATTAATTCTTCAAGTTTAAAATGCTAGCTCAACCCTGGCCTTACGCTGGTTATGGGCTAGTCCATTGGCTGCTCTCCGAAAGGTTGATGTTGTTATCTCACTAGTTAATGTGACTGGCCCACTCATATAAGAGGCATTTTCATATATAACCACTTTTAAAGTTATACTCGCATTGCACAAATTTTGTAAAGTGTATCAGTTTGGATATGAAGTAATTCATTCTTTTCAATGCAACTTTGGAAATCAAATTTGAAGTCGTCTCTCTTTCAAATGCAACTTCAGAATTCGAATCTTAAGTAATTCAATATATTGAATGCAATTTCAGATTTCGAATCTTAAGTTCTCATACATAAACTTATTCTTCGAAATTTCGACAACCCAACATGATTTAACGCCCAAATTTACTCCAAATGAGCTCAAATTTGAATCATAACTTTCAAATGTCATAAAGAACAAGTTTCAATCATCAAATTGTCAAACAACAACAAATTTCACAAATCCATTTTGCAACTAAGAAGAAGAAGAAGAAACTCTAAGCGCAAAGAAGAAGAAAACAACAGTAAAGAAGAAGAGAAAAGTGTATGTATCTGAAGTTATCTAAAAATTGGGTATCAAATAAACTCTTTTAAAAAATGGTTAAAAATTCAATTGGTGGCGCAAAACTGGTTGCCACATGAAAATTTTACCTCATGTTATGACCACATAATGAGCACAACCAGGCTGAGTTTGTGTCACGACCCAAATTCCCAACCTTAGGGATCGTGATGGCGCCTAACATCACACTTGCTAGGCAAGCCAATGTTAGAATTCGGTTAATCAACTTTCTTAATTAATTACTTAAGCATAAATGAAACAATTTCCAAATGAACTTAACTGAAACAATTCCCGAAAATAATAAAGTAGCATAATAATAATGGCCAATTAAGTAAAACGAACCACGAACTATTATAACTCTAAGACTACCCCAGGGTCTGGTGTCACAATCCACGAACTACTAAAGAATACTACAAATAATGGCTGAAAGAAATATTGTAATTGTTCTAAATAAAATAAAATAGTGTATGTAGATATAGGAGAAGACTCTCGGATATCTGCGAACGCCGACAGATGTACCTCGTGTCTCTGAACGAAGCGGGTAGTCGTCCTGAAATCCTCTACTACTAAATAGTACCTGGATCTGTGCAAAAGAGCACAAAGTGTAGTATCAGTACAACCGACCCCATGTACTGAGTAAGTGCCGAGCCTAACCTTGGCGAAGTAGTGAAGAGGCTAAGTCGGGCTTCAACATTATAATCTTTAACAACAATAAATAATGAGCAAGAAGAAATCTAAACAAATGGATAATTAAGTGTTGCAACCAAATAAAATAAAATAACTCAGCTATAACCAATTCTCAAATATCTTTTCAGAGTTCCAAACTTTAACTTTAAATAAAAATAGTACTAAAATATTTTAAGAGTAGTAAAATAAACATTTTAGCTCCAAAACTTTGATTCTCTTTTTACATGAAAAAAATCAGTAAAATATAAATGTAAATATCCTCCCTTATCACTCCTTGTTGCAGCGTGCAATCCGCTCCCACCTGTCCTCCCTAAAATATCTCCCTTATTACTCCTGTTGCGGCGTGCAACCCGATCCCACCTGTCCTCCCTTATCACTCCTTGTTGCAGCGTGCAATCCGCTCCCACCTGTCCTCCCTAAAATATCTCCCTTATTACTCCTGTTGCGGCGTGCAACCCGATCCCACCTGTCCTCCCTTATCACTCCTTGTTGCGGCGTGCAACTCGCTCCCACCAGACATATCATATCAATTTATTCAAAATTTCACAAAATCAGGCCAAGCCCTTCACAATACATTTGTTCCAACAATTAGAAATAATAAATTGTATTTTCTCATGACTTCATCAATAATCTCTCAACCAAGAAACCAACAAGAATATCAAAATATATGCATTTATTCCATAAAACAATACCAAACCTCTCAGCCATATTTATATCACGGGGGAATCGGTTCAAACAACCAATACTCTTTCCAAATAGTCACAACAATAACTAACAGCAATTCAACAAGGCCAAATAGTCATAGAAACAATAATGAACATGTAACAGTTAAGACAATAATCAAATAAGTGGGGAACGGGAAAGGGGATCATGTTTAGCGAACAATTTGGGTGGTGCATAAATACTCGTCACCACACCTATACACCACACCCATGCAATTCACATAACAAACAAGTGGGGAGTCCTATTCCCTCAAGCTAAAGTTAGGCCAAACACTTACCTCAATTCCGCAGGTCACTCACTGCTCGAATTATTGCTTTTCCTTTTGAGTTCACTTCTAACTTGCTCGAATCTAATCAAAATTAACTTATTATCATTAATTAATTCTAAAGGAACTAAGTTTATTGAAAATATAATTTTTCCTAAGCTTTTAAAAAAAGAAGAAGTGAAAACCCGACCCCGGGCCTGCTTGGTCTAAACTCGGGGTTCGGACCAAATTACGTTTACCCATTCACCCACGAACCCAAATATGCTATTAGTTTTGAAATCCGACCTTAATTTGATATAAAAATTCAATTTTTACAAAACTCCCTAATTCTACCCAAATCCTAGATTTTTACCATGAAAATTCTTTGTTTTTGCTTTAAAAGTGATGCAAAATAGTAAGGAATTGAAAGAACAAGGTTTGGAATTGATTACCTATGAATTGGGGATGAAGTTTGCTGAAGAAAAATCGTTTTTAGGGATGGAACTTCACAAATTTGGAGAAGAAAGTGTTCTGCCCATTCTTTAACAGGTATTTATATTAGTTGGCCTGGGCAACTATGCGATCGCGGATAAAGAGGTGCGATCGCACAGGGTAAGGGGATTTTAAGCAGTGCGATCGCAGGGGGAGGGGTGCGATCGCACAAGGTATTGGATTTCCCTCCCCCAGGTCAAAATGTAAAGCAGTGCGTTTGCACTGTATAGTGTGCGTTCGCACAGGGTAAGGGGCTGGGGGTTGTGCGATCGCGATTACATAGGTGCGATCGCACACGGTTCCAAACAGGCCTCAAACTTTACTCTGTGCGATCGCGGACTTTCCTATGCGATCGCACATGTCAAAATACATGGACACCAGAACTGGAAAAGCCAGCAATTATTTAAGTGCAAAAATCATCCCGTGGCCTATCTGAATCTCACCCGAGCCCTCGGGGCTCAAACAAATCATGCACGCAAGTCTAAAAATATCATACGGACTTGCTCGTGCGATAAAATCATGAAAATAACAAGTAAATCTATGAATTAAACCTCAAAACTCATCATTTTCATCAAAAACTCTTAACGTTCATAATTTCTCAACCGGATGTCCGAATCACGTCAAACGAACTCTGTTTTTCACCAAATTTTACAGCTAACCTCTAAATACCATAACAAAGTTGTACCGGGATCCGGAACCAAAATATAGACCCGATACCAATAATTTTTTAGCATTATTTCATTTCTTTAATTCATGAACTTTCAGCAAAATAATTTCTTTCAAAAATTAATTTTAAGGCTTGGAACCTCGGAATTCATTTTCGGGCATACGCCGAGTCCCATATTTTACTGCGGACCTCCCGGGATCGTCGGAACACGGATCCGGGTCTATTTACTCAAAATGTTGACCAAAGTCAACTTTTATCAAATTTAAATTCTCAAAATCACTATTTCTCATATTTTCACATAAAAGCTTTACGGTTTCATGCCCGAACTGCGCACGTAAATCGAGGTATTTTATTTTAGTCTTTTTATGGTTATTTTGCATGGAACGAAGTCTAACTTTATAAAATGACCCCTTGGGTCATCACAATCTCCACCTCTAAGACACACGTTCGTCCTCGAACGGACATAGAAAATTACCCGACGTGGCGAACAAGTGTAGGTATCTACTCTGCATGTCTGACTCGGACTCCCAAGTAGCTGCCTCAACGGGCTGGCCTCTCCACTGCACTCGAACTGAAGGAAAACTCTTAGATCTCAATTGGCGAACCTGCCGGCCTAAAATAGCTATCGGCTCCTCCTCATAAGTCAAGTTTTTGTCCAACTGGACATAGCTGAAATCTAGTACGTGGGACGGGTCACCATGATATTTTCGGAGCATAGACACATGGAATACCGGGTGAACTGAGGATAACCCTGGAGGCAATGCAAGTACGTAAGCTACCTCCACCACCTTATCAAGAATCTCAAACGGCCCAATATACCTAGGGCTCAACTTGCCCTTCTTCCTAAACCTCATAACACCCCTCATGGGCGACACACGAAGCAATACTCTCTCTCCAACCATGAATGCTACATCACGAACCTTACGGTCGGCATAAATATTTTGCCTAGACTGAGTTGCACGAAGTCTCTCCTGAATAATCTTGACCTTATCTAAGGCCTCCTGAACCAAGTCGGTACCCAACAACCTAGCCTCTCCTGGCTCGAACCATCCAACTGGCGATATGCACCGTCTACCATATAACGCCTCATAAGGAGCCTTCTGAATGCTCGACTGATAACTATTATAATAAGCAAACTCCGCTAACGGCAAGAACTGATCCCATGAACCTCCAAAATCAATAACACAAGCGCGAAGCATTTCCTCCAATATCTGAATGGTACGCTCGGACTGCCCGCCAGTCTGCGGGTGAAATGTTGTACTCAACTCCACTCGGGTACCCAACTCTCGCTAAACTGCCCTCCAAAAGTGCAAAGTAAACTGCGTACCCTGATCAGAAATGATAGACACGGGTACCCCATGAAGGCGAACAATCTCCCGAATATACAACTTAGCCAACCACTCTGAAGTATAAGTACTGGCCACTGGAATGAAGTGTGCTGACCTAGTTAGCCTGTCCACAATAACCCAAACCGCATCGAATTTCCTTTGAGTCCGTGGGAGCCCAACAACGATGTCCATAGTGATACGCTCCCACTTCCACTCAGGAATCTCTATCTGCTGAAGCAAACCACCGGTCTATGATGCTCATACTTTAAATGCTAACAATTTAAGCAACGAGCCACATAAGCCACAATGTCCTTCTTCATCCTTCTCCACCAATAATGTTGTTTCAAATCTTGGTACATTTTTGCTGCACCTGGGTGAATAGAATACTTGGAGCTGTGAGCCTCCTCAAGGATCAATTCACGGAGGCCATCAACATTAGGCACACACAACCTACCCTGCATCCTCAAAACGCCATCATCTCCAACTGTAACCTACTTGGCATCGCCGTGCCGAACCGTGTCCCTCAGGACCGCCAAATGTGGGTCATCATCCTGCCGCTCTCGGATACGATCAATTAGAGAATACCGAGCGACAGTATAAGCTAGGACACTACCAGGAGAAATATCCAACCTCACAAACTGATTAGCCAAAGTCTGAATGTCTGAAGCCAACGGTCTATTGCCAATTGGGATATATGCAAGACTGCCCATACTCACCGCCTTTCTACTCAATGCATCGGCCACCACATTGGCCTTCCCCGGGTGATACAATTTATTGACATCATAATCTTTTAACAACTCTAACCACCTCTGATGCCTCAAATTTAGATCTTTCCGCTTGAATAAATACTGGAGGATGCGATGGTTAGTAAAAATCTCACACGGCATGCCATATAGATAATGCCTCCAAAATTTCAAAGCATGTACAATAGCTGCCAACTCCAAATCATGAACATGGTAGTTTTTCTCATGGACTTTCAACTGACGAGACGCATATGCGATCACCCTGCCATCCTGTATCAACACTGCTCCAAGGCCAACTCGAGAAATATCATAATACACCGTGAAAGAACTCGAATATGATGGTAATACTAGCACCGATGCTGAAGTCAATGTTGTCTTGAGCTTCTGAAAGATCGCTTCGCACTCATCTGACCATGTAAGTGGGGCACCTTTCTGAGTCAATTTAGTCATTGGGGCTGCTATGGATGAAAACCCCTCCACAAAACGACGGTATTAACCGGCCAAACCCAAGAAATTCCTATTCTCCATGACTGTGGTGGGTCTAGGCCAGTTCTTGACTGCCTCTATCTTCTTAGGATCAACCTGAATACCCTCAGCTGATACAATATGACCCAAAAAGGCTACGGAATCTAACCAGAACTCACATTTAGAAAACTTATCATACAACTGATTATCCCTCAAAGTCTGGAGTGTTATACGGAGATGTTGCTCATGCTCTTCCTGACTGCGGGAATATATAAGAATGTCATCAATGAACACGATCACAAAAGTGTCAAGATGTGGCTTGAAAACCCGATTAATTAAGTCCATAAAGGCCGTTGGAGCATTAGTCAGCCCAAAAGACATCACCAAAAATTCATAGTGCCCATACCTCGTACGAAAGGTTGTTTTAGGAATATCGGACGTCCCAATCTTCAGCTGATGGTAGCCTGACCTCAAATCAATTTTCGAAAATACTCTAGCACCCTGAAGCTGATCAAATAGGTCATCAATCCTCGGCAATGGATATTTATTCTTGATAGTGACTTTATTTAGCTGCCTATAGTCTATGCACATTCTCATTGACCCATCTTTCTTCTTTACAAACAAAACCGGTGCACCCCAAGGCGAGACACTAGGTCTTATGAAACCCTTATCTATCAAATCTTGTAACTGTTCTTTCAATTCTGGTGGGGCCATTCGATATGGAGGAATGGAAATGGGCTGAGTGCCCGGAGCCACATCAATACAGAAATCAATATCCCTGTCGGGCGGCATACTCGGCAAGTCTGCAGGAAATACCTCAGGAAATTCACGCACGATAGGACCTGACTCTATAGAAGGAAACTCAGCATCAGAATCATGAATATGAGCCAAATCAGCCAAACACTCTTTCTCCACCATGCGCCGAGCCTTGGCATATGAAATTACCCGATTGGGAGAACGACTAGGAGTCCCATTCCATTCTAATCGAGGCAACCTCGGTAAGGCTAAGGTAACCGTCTTGGCGTGACAATCTAAAATGGCATAGTAGGGAGACAACCAATCCATGCCCAATATAATATCAAAGTCTACCATGTCTAGGAGTAAAAGATCAACACTAGTTTCAAGACCTTTAATTACTACCACGCACGAGCGATATACTCGATCTACCACAATAGCATCCCCCACCGGTGTAGACACATAAACAGGAACACTCAAGGGATCACGGGGCACATTCAAATATGAGGCAAAATAGGAGGAAACATACGAATAAGTAGACCACGGATCAAACAAAACGGAAGCAGCTCTATCACAAACTGAGATGATACCTGTAATAACAGCGTTGGAGGATTCTGCCTCAGGCCTAGCTGGAAAAGCATATAGTCAGGGCAGAGCCCCACCACCCTGAACCACACCTCTGGGAGGACCTCCACCTCTAGCAGACTGACCTTCACTTCTAGCTATCTGTCCTCCACCTCTAACATTATGGCCTATACCTCTGACTACCTGACCCCTACCCCTTGTTGGTTGGGTAGGTGGTATTGCAGCTGGTGCCGAAACTATGGCACGAGAACCCTGGTACTGATGCTGACTACTCAAAAATTTCAGACAAAATCTCCGAACATGCCCATATTCACCACACTCAAAACATCCCTCTTGATATGAGGATTGACCCTGACGAACCGGTTGACCACGACAATAACTCTGCAGAGGAGGTGCTCTAATAGGAGCTGAAGGAGCATAGTAGACTGGATGAGCAGAAGGAGGTGCATAAGAACCACGACCCACTGAAGTACCATGTGAAACCTGTAGTGCTGAATGGAATGGCCTGGCTGAATGGTCTCTGCTAAATGAAGTCCCGCCTCCAGATGAGGCACCACTAAAACCACCGGAATGGCGAGGTCTCTTGTCTAACCCTTGACCTCCCATCCCAAGAACTGACTCAACCCTCCTAGCTATATTAACTGAATCCTGAAGAGAAATCTTGGATCCTATCTCCTTGGCCATCTGCAACCTGATGGGTTGAGCAAGGCCATCAATAAACCGTCTGACCCCCCTCCCTCTCTGTGGGCAATATAAGCGTAGCATGTCTAGCCATATCCACAAAATGAGTCTCATACTGAGTCACAGTCATGTTAACCTGCTGGAGTCGCTCAAACTGACGATGCTTATCCTCTCGAGTAGTGACAGGCAAGAACTTCTCAAAAAAGAGATAAGAAAACTGATCCCAAGTCAGAGTTGGTGATCCCGCTGGCCTTGTCAACAAATAATCTCTCCACCATTTCTTGGCGGAACCAGTCATCTGAAAAGCTGCAAAATCGTTCCCATTGGTCTCCAAAATACCCATATTACGCAACACCTCATGACAACTGTCCAGATATTCCTGAGGGTCCTCTGAAGTAGCACCACTGGAATGGACAGGAAATAGCTTAATGAACCTGTCAAGTCTCCATAAGGCATCTGATGACATGGTTCCATTAGCGGGCGGCACTGCTGCAACTGGCTGAATTACCCCAATGGGATTGGCCACTGGAGTTTGAACCTGAGGAGTAGTCTGAACTGGAGTGTGGGTAGTAGGAGTCGGGACCCCTCCTCCAGCCTGAGATACGACTGCTGCAACTAGAAAGGTGCCAGTCTGGGCTACACTCTCCATAAGGCCCACTAAACGGACCAAAGCATCCTGAAGAACTGGGGTATCAATAAACCCCTCGGGAACCTGATCTGGTTCCAATGGGATAGTCTAAGTCAGAACCCAACCCCCTCATTAATCTCAATCTGGGGTTCCGCAGTTGTGGCTGCTGCCTGAGCAACGGGCTGAGTCTTGCCCTTGCCTCTGTCCCTAGTAGGAGCTGCTGCTGTTGGAGGTACAAAATTATGGTCAGCGGAAGATGAAGCACGTGTTCTTGCCATCTGCGAGAGAATAGAAGAATCCAAATCATTATTTGAGATACATGAATCGCACGATAAAATAGAAAGAAAAATGGAGTTTTTTCCTAACTCAATAGCCTCTGAGAGATAAGTACAGACGTCTCCGTACCGATCCTTCAGACTCTACTAAGCTTGCTCGTGGATTGTGAGACCTAAGTAAACCTAGTGCTTTGATACCAACTTGTCACGACCCAAATTCCCAACCTTAGGGATCGTGATGGCGCCTAACATCACACTTGCTAGGCAAGCCAATGTTAGAATTCGGTTAATCAACTTTCTTAATTAATTACTTAAGCATAAATGAAATAATTTCCAAATCAACTTAACTAGAACAATTCCCGAAAATAATAAAGTAGCATAATAATAATGACCATTTAAGTAAAACGAACCACGAACTAATTATAATAATAACTCTAAGACTACCCTAGGATTTGGTGTCATAATCCACGAACTACTAAAGAATGCTACAAATAATGGCTGAAAGAAATACTGTAATTCTTCTGAATAAAATAAAACAGTGTATGTAGATATAGGAGAAGACTCTCGGATATCTGCGAACGCCGGCAGATGTACCTCGTGTCTCCGAACGAAGCGGGTAGTCGTTCTGAAATCCTCTTCTACTAAATAGTACCTAGATATGTGCAAAAGAGCACAGAGTGTAGTATCAGTACAACCGACCTCATGTACTGAGTAAGTGCCGAGCCTAACCTCGGCGAAGTAGTGATGAGGCTAAGTCGGGCTTCAACATTATAATCTCTAACAACAATAAATAATGATCAAGAAGAAATCTAAACAAATAGATAATTAGGTGTTGCAACCAAATAAAATAAAATAACTCAGCTATAACCAATTCTCAAATATCTTTTCAGAGTTCCAAACTTTAACTTTAAATAAAAAAAGTACTAAAATATTTAAAGAGTAGTAAAATAAATATTTTAGCTCAAAACTTTGATTCTCTTTTTTCTTGAAAAAAAATCAGTAAAATATAAATGTAAATATCCACCCTTATCACTCCTTGTTGCGGCGTGCAACCCGCTCCCACCTGTCCTCCCTTATTGCTCCTCCCTAAAATATCTCCCTTATTACTCCTGTTGCGGCGTGCAACCCGATCCCATATATCCTCCCTTATCACTCCTTGTTGCGGCGTGCAACCCGCTCCCACCAGACATATCATATCAGTTTATTCAAAATTTCACAAAATCAGGCCAAGCCCTTCACAATACGTTTGTTCCAACAATTATAAATAATAAACTGCATTTTTCTCATGACTTCATCAATAATCTCTCAACCAAGAAACCAACAAGAATATCCAAATATATGCATTTATTCCATAAAACAATACCAAACCTCTCAGCCATATTTATATCATGGGGGAATCGGTTCAAACAACCAATACTCTTTCTAAATAGTCACAACAATAACTAACAATAATTCAACAAGGCCAAATAGTCATAGAAACAATAATGAACATGTAGCAGTTAAGACAATAATCAAATAAGTGGGGAACGGGAAAGGGGATCATGTTTAGCGAACAATTTGGGTGGTGCATAGATACTCGTCACCACACCTATACACCACGCCCATGCAATTCACGATAAAACAAGTGGGGAGTCCTATTCTCTCAAGATAAAGTTAGGCCAAACACTTACCTCAATTTCGCAGGCTACTCACTGCTCAATTATTGCTTTTCCTTTTGAATTCACCTCTAACTTGCTCGAATCTAATAAAAATTAACTTAATATCATTAACTAATGCTAAAGGAACTAACTTTATTGAAAATATAATTTCTCCTAAGCTTTTCTAAAAAAAAAGTGAAAACTCGACCCCGGGCCTGCTTGGTCTAAACTCGGGGTTCGGACCGAATTACGTTTACCCATTCACCCACAAACCCAAATATGCTATTAGTTTTGAAATCCGACCTTAATTTGATATAAAAATTTAATTTTTACAAAAATCCCTAATTCTACCCAAAACCTAGATTTTTACCATGAAAATTCTTTATTTTTGCTTTAAAAGTGATACAAAATAGTAAGGAATTGAAAGAACAAGGTTTGGAATTGATTACCTATGAATTGGGGATGAAGTTTGCTAGAAAAAATCGTTTTTCGGGCTGGAACTTCGAAAACCTGGAGAAGAAAGTGTTCTGCCCATTCTTTAACAAGTATTTATATTAGCTGGGCTGGGCAACTGTGCGATCGCGGATAAATAGGTGTGATCGCACAGGGTAAGGGGATTTTAAGCAGTGCGATCGCAGGGAGAGGGGTGCGATCGCACAGGGTATTGGATTTCCCTCCCCCAGGCCAAAATGTAAAGCAGTCCGTTTGTAGTGTATAGTGTGCGTTCGCGCAGGGTAAGGGGCTGGGGGCTGTGCGATCACGGTTACATAGGTGCGATCGCACATGGTTCCAAACAGGCCTCAAACTTTACTCTGTGCGATCGCGGGCTTTCCTATGCGATCGCACAAGTCAAAATACCTGGACACCAGAACTGGAAAAACCAGCAGCTATTTAAGTGCAAAAATCATCCTGTGGCCTATCCGAAACTCACCCAAGCCCTCGGGGCTCTAAACAAATCATGCACGCAAGTCTAAAAATATCATACGGACTTGCTCGTGCGATAAAATCATGAAAATAACATGTAAATCTATGAATTAAACCTCAAAACTCATCATTTTCATCAAAAACTCTTAACGCTCATAATTTCTCAACCGGATGTCCGAATCACGTCAAACGAACTCCGTTTTTCACCAAATTTTACAGCTAACCTCTAAATATCATAACAAAGCTGTATCGGGCTCCGGAACCAAAATACGGACACGATACCAATGATTTTTAGCATTATTTCATTTCTTTAATTCATGAACATTTCATCAAAACAATTTCTTTCGAAGATTGATTTCTAAGTCTTGGGACCTCGGAATTCATTTTCGGGCATACGCCCGAGTCCCATATTTTACTGAGGACCTCCCGGGATCGTCGGAACACGGATCCGGGTCTATTTACTCAAAATGTTGACCAAAGTCAACTTTTATCAAATTTAAATCCTCAAAATCACTATTTCTCATATTTTCACATAAAAGCTTTCCGGTTTCACGCCCGAATTGCGCACGAAAATCGAGATATTTCATTTTAGTATTTTTATGATTATTTTGCATGGAACGAAGTCTAAGTTTATAAAATGACCCCTTGAGTCATCGCAGTCTGGGTGTGGCAAATTGAGGTTTTTCATATACATAGTACACTAGGAACTTATAATCCTGTTTTCTCCAGATTTTGTCATACATACAACTTATTTTTATAATATTCTTTTTTGTTTTTCGAGTTTCAATTTAAAAATTCGACCAAAACTAACTCTAATCTTCACGAAACTCTCTCAAAATACAATTAGACACTTATTATAATATTTTATTATATTGTATATAAAATTGGATTTCGTATCCTATGAACTTTGCCTCACAAAAAATATCGCTAAATTACTCACACTTTTAGCGGATATGTAACACGAATTTATTTTATATACTCAGTAAATAGGAGATTTATGAATTTATTTTGTTTTGTAGCTATTGAGTCAAATACCATATTAGGGGAAGAAAATTTACTATAATATATAAAGTGATGTAAGTAGTATATTAAATAAGTGGCTAGTGGGACAATTACACATTTCAAATTTAAATTTTAGAGTAAGTGACTTTAGTTAATTTTTACAAGAACGAAGGTCGGGGGGGACATGCCTTCGCGAACGCGTAGTGTGTCTCACGAACGCGAAGGTCAATAGGACCGTTGCTACGCGAACGCGACAGTCCTCTCGCGAACACGAAAACGGTCTGTCTAGTGTTTAAAAACAGAATCAAAACGGGAAAAATCCATAATTTCATATCTCCTTCCATAGAATCTGACCTTGGGCGATTATTTGTGATGACCCAAAAGGTCATCCTAAGTAATTCTAGTTAAATATGTGTTCCGAGGCCCCGAAAGCCTCCATTAATCTCACCTCAATATGCGTGCGCAGCCCGGGCGTGTAGCCGGGAAGTCTTTATGCTGAAATTTGATGAAAATGGAACTTTATGATAATTAAATGTATAAAGTTGACTTTGGTCAACATTTTTGGTAAACAGACCCGGACCCGTGATTTGACGGTCCCGGAGAGTCTGTAGGAAAATATGGGACTTAGGCGTATGCCTGGAATCGAATTCCGAGGTCCCAAGCCTGAGAAATGAATTTTTAAAGAAAATTGTTGTCTGAAAATGATAAAGGCTTTTAAAAATGAACAATAATGTGAAAATCGTATTACCGGGCCCGCATTATGGTTCCGGAGCCCGGAACAGGTTTATTATATGTTATCTGATTTATCTGTGAAATTTGGTGTAAAACGGACTTGAAATGACGGGATTCGGATTAAAATTGGAAAAATTAAGCTTTATGAAGTTTTAAGAAATTTCTAAGAGTTTTGAGGTTTAATTCCGTCTTTTTGATGATATTTTGGTGATTTAAAAGCTTGAATAAGTTTGTAAGATATTTTGGGAGTCGTGTTTTCATAAGAATACTAAATACAAGTCTGAAAGGAAATACAATATTGTCTTTAGAATAGACGGAGAAATAAGACAATAGGATGCTAATAGCAGGAGAGACTCCAGGGCCTACGAACGCCAGTGGTATACCTTGAAGCTCGATGTGGACTGAAGGTGAATCCCTCAGAGCGGTCCACGGGGTCCGGAAGCGGGATCTGCACAACATAGAGAAGTGCAGTGTAGTATCAGTACATACGCCCCCATGTACTGAGTAAGTGTCGAGCCTAACCTCGGCCGAAGTAGTGACGAGGCTAGACTTAGCAAACAACGTTCACCTATCCTATTCTACAACACAAAATACAGATAACGAAGCAAGGAAGAATAACAGTCTTATACGGGGAACGGGAGCAGATAAAGGGAGAAATAATAAGATAGAGCAGTTGATTAACATCAAGTAAGAAAAGAAACAATTTACCGAAAACTGATAAGGTATGAATGAAATGGCTGAATGATAACAATGGCACGGCATCACCCTTCGTGCTTTTACTCTCTTCCTCACCAATGCAATGTATGTTGTAATCAATGTAAAACATGGCACGACATTAACCTTCGTGCTTTCAATAAATGTAAACATGGCACGGCATTAACCTTCGTGCTTTCAATAAATGTAAACATGGCACAACATCACCCTTCGTGCTTTGCTCTCTTCCTCACTATGCATGTCATAATGTAATCAATGTAAAAATATGGCACGGCATCACCCTTCGTGATTTACTCTCTTCCTCGCTATGCATGACATGATATAATCAATGTAAAACATGGCACGACATCACCCTTCGTGCTTTACTCTCTTCCTCACTNACAACATCACCCTTCGTGCTTTGCTCTCTTCCTCACTATGCATGTCATAATGTAATCAATGTAAAAATATGGCACGTCATCACCCTTCGTGATTTACTCTCTTCCTCGCTATGCATGACATGATATAATCAATGTAAAACATGGCACATCATCACCCTTCGTGATTTACACTCTTCCTCACCAATGCAAGACAATTTGTATGGTAAGGAATGCAACATAGTAGAAAAATACAATTCAAATCACCCGGCAAGGGGAAAATATCAGTCAATATCTCAATAAGTGCCCGTCAAGGGTCTCAGCTATAACCAAACAACTCAATATATATATATATATATATATATAT
>MDKH01197373.1:0-73909 GCA_005239495.1 Nicotiana undulata
TGATAGGTTGTACACCATATAACCCTTTATATATTCCGAGATATGAGCTTCTAAAGTTGGCCCCGTGCATCTGAAATTCTATCGAAACTGCTTGACCAGTCACCTTCAACCTATCATACATTCAAGTACAAATGTCTAAATGATGCATGGTTTAGCATTCTGAAAACTAGATTGCAAGGGCTACAATTTCATGTTTTGCAAATTTTCAGATTCCTTATAGATTTCGACATATAAGCTTTCAAAGTAGGCTCCTCGTGCACTAATTGCTGTCCAAAATCTGCAGAAATTTTCTGCAATTTTCCTTCTTTCTTTTGTCCGAAATCCACCCGAGGCCCTCGGGACCTTAACCAATTATACCAACATGTCCCAAAACATGATACGAACTCGCTCGAGGCCTCAAATCACATCAAACAACGCCGAAATCTCGAATCGCACTAAAATTCAAACTTTATGAACTTTGAAATTTCAACTTCTACATCCGATGCCGAAACCTATCAAATCACGTCCGATTGACCCCAAATTTTGCACACAAGTCATATTCTACATTACGGACCAGCTCCAACTTTCGGAATTGGAATCCGACCCCGATATAAAAAAGTCAAACTCTCGGTCAAACTTCTCAAAAACCTTCAAATTTCTATCTTTAGCCAAATGACTTCAAAATGACCTCCGGACATTCGAATTCACTTCCGATCGCGCTCCCAACTCTAGAATCATCATACAGAGCTATTCCCAAACTCGGAATCCCAAACGGACATCAATATCATTGAAATGCGCTTCAAGCCAAACTTAGAAAATTTCTTCAAAAATACTAACTTCCACAATATACACCGAAACGCTCTCGGATTATCCAAATCCCGATCCAGACATATGCCCAAGTCTGAAATCATCATACGAACGTGTTGGAACCTTCGGATCCTGATTCCGAGGTCGTTTACTCAAAATTCAATCCCAAAACCTAATTGAATCAACTTAAGAACTTAAGAAATTCTAGAATTCACTTCAATGCGCCGAACCGGTCTATACTACTCGGAATGACTTCAAATTTTGCAGACAAGTTATAAATGACATAACGGAACTATTCCCGGTCTCGGAATTTCATTCGGACCTCGGGAACATAAAATCACATTTCAAGCCAAATTTCAAATTCTTTAAAAATCCTCAAAACTTCATTAACTCCAATTTTCTCATTTTGATTCAAAACCCGTCAAATCAAGTCCGTTTCTTACCTAATTTCACAGATAACTTAAATAACACATGTGAATCACAGATGCACATGTTTTACATCAAGGTTCATTTTTCATAAGCCTTTAATATTTTCATAAACAATTTCCTTTAAAAATTCATTTCTCGGACTTGGGTCCTCGGAATTCGATTCCGAGCATATGCCCAAGTCCCATATTTTCCTACGGACCTTCCGGGACCTTCGTATCACGGATCCGGGTCCGTTCACCAAAAATGTTGACCAAAGTCAACTTTATTCAACTAATTATCATAAATTCAACTCTTTATCAAGTTTCCACATAAAGGCTTTCTGGCTACGCGCCCGGGCTGCGCACGCACATCGAGATGAGATTGACGGAGGCTTTCGAGGCCTCGGAACAGTCATAATAAAATTTACATAAGATGACATTTTGGGTCATCACAGTTTACTCAAAATTCCACTCTTACTTAATTTCCTCAACTTAAGGCTTCTGAAATGAGAATTTTCCTTTCAATTTAACCCCGAACCCTCTGAATTTCAACTCTGACAATACCCACAAGTCACAATACCCGAAATGAAGTTTTTCATGACTCTCAACTACTGAACGACACGCTGGATCTCAAAACGACCAGTCGGGTCGTTACACACGACGTCCCAAAACTACCAAATAACGGCAATTCAATGAAAATATACTCTAATATTTGCTAAAATTCAGATTATATAATTTCCCAACTCCGCTCAGTGAATTGACCAAAATGCCCTCGGGCCCACGTGCCCGGATTCTGAAATTTCTTGAAGATAATATCTACCCGAGGCTTTACTAGTTCAATCACACAATTTACTCCAATATTCAAGCTCAATTCGTGGCCAAAATCAAATTTTATCAAATTCTAGGTTTTCTTGCAATTTTCCCACATTTTCCCCAATTTCTCATATCAAATCTATGTAATAAATCTTGTATTTAACATGGAAATATGTAGAAACAACTTACCTTTGATTCTTGATGAAATCCCCCTTCAAATGCACTCCAAAATCATTCAAGCCAAATGAAAGAAATGAAAGAAATGGCCAAAATTCGTGTTTAAAGAATCTGCCCCTGCTTCATCGAGTTGTACCTTGCACTTGTGCTGCACAGGTTGTACATCCTATTAAAAATTTCCCTTGTTGAACACCTTATATTAAAACACCCATAACTTCTTGTAGAGATATCCAAATAACAAACGGTTAGAAGATTTAGAAACGAGACTCGAAGATCTGTAATTTGATAGGCTGTAAACCATATAACTCTTTATATATTCTGAGATAAGAGCTTCTAAAGTCGGCTCCACGCATCAGAAAATTCTGGCGAAACTGCCCCACCAGCCATCTTCAATCGGTCATAACTCTTTGCAACAAACTCCAGATGACAAATGGTTTAATGTTCTGAAATCTAGACTTCAAGATCTACAGCTTTCATGTTTTGGAAATATTCAGATTCCCTATAGATTATTATACATACGCTTCCAAAGTTAGCTCTTCGACGCACAATTTGCTGTCCAAAAAATGCAGCAGGAATTTTTTGCAATTTTCCTTCTTTCTTTTGTCCGAAATTCATTCCGTTAACCTTCCGTAATCTGCCCTCGGCCCTCGGGACCTTAACCAGTTATACCAACATGTCCCAAAACATGATATCAAATTGCTCGAGGCCTCAAATCACATCAAACAACGCCGAAATCTCGAATCGCACTAAAATTCAAACTTTATGAACTTTGAAATTTCGAACTTTCACATCCGATGCTGAAACCTATGAAATCACATTCGATTGACCCAAATTTTGCACACAAGTTACATTCGACATTACGGACCTGCATCAACTTTCGGAATCGCATTCCGACCCCGATATCAAAATTTCCACTTCCGGTCGGATTTTCTCAAAAACCTTCAAATTTCTATCTTTAGCCAAATGACTTCAAAATGACCTACGGACATCTGAATTCACTTCCGATCTCGCTCCCAACTCCAGAATCACCATACGAAGCTATTCCCAGACTCAGAATCCAAAACGGACATCTATAACACTGAAATGCCTTGCAACCCAAATTTATGAAATTCTTCTAAAATACTAACTTCCACAATACACGCTGAAACGCTCACGGGTTATCCAAAACCCGTTCCGGACATACGCCCAAGTCCGAAATCATCATACGAACCTGTTGGAACCTTCATATCCACATTCCGAGATCGTTTACTCAAAATTTCCAGTCTTACTCAATTTCTTCAACTTAAGGCTTCTGAAATGAGAATTTTCCTTTCAGTTTAACTCCTTAACCTCCTGAATTTCAACTCTGACCATACATACAAGTCACAATACCCGAAATGAAGTTGTTCATGACCCCCAACTGCTGAACGACGCGCTGGATCTCAAAATGATGGGTCGGGTCGTTACAATAGATGCATCTATGGTTCGAGTCGTTCGACCCTCGGCAGTGCACATTTTATTATTTTTGGTCCGCGTCGTTCGATCTTCGACAATTTCTTGCGCATGATAAATGGTGTTTATTTCCTGTGAATTATACTTGTTTATTGGCCTAAGGAGTTTTGAGTTGCCAGCTAAAATGAAGAAGAATTGATGTGTAAAATGTGAAATAAGTTGATATTTCTTATTTGTGCTCATTATTTAATTGCCTATGATACTCATGCTTAGTACCTCACTTAATTATAATTAATCGACTTATAGCAAATGTCTAATTCGACCTCTCTTCACTACCTCTCCGGGATTAGGAAGGATACTTACTGAGTACACGTTGTTTTCGTACTCATGCTAAACTTTCTGTGCATTTTTATTGCACATGTACTATCATAACGACGTGGCTGGTTTGGAGACTTAGGCGAGCTGCATCATCCGGAGGTGATCCGTAGCTGACAGAGTCTCCCTCGTATTGTATTCTTTTTATTCTAATTTTCCTTGTCCAACTGTATTTCGGAAAAGCTTTGTAGTATTTTGTAAAATTCTTAGAAATGTCTCATGCACTTGCGTCACCGGGTTCTGGGGATGTGTTGGGATTTATTTCATTAAACTGAATTGTTTTTCTGTCGTATTTAAGTAACGAAGATTTATTCACTTGTTATGAAATGCAATGAAAGGTGACAATTTTAAAATGTTAAGAATAAGAATATAATTCACTAATTATGGATTGGCTTGCCTGACCGTGGTGTCCAGCGCCATCACGACCTAAATGGATTTTGGGTCGTGACAAAAGGCAAAGTCTTCATTTAATTCAATTAAGATCAAATAAGAAACGAAGGAACACTAAGCAAGTAATTTCTAATTTGAACAGGAAAAGATGAAACTAGCAATCAGGAACTCAGATATAACAATTACAATTTGTACGGGGGAATATAATGACCTAAAACTCCTAAAAGGGCAACCTATTTGCAAATAAGTCCGAGTATGCACTCGTCACCTCGCGTACGCGGGCTACAATCAACATAGAAGACTCAATCCTAAGGGGTAGCTCCCCCACACAAGGTTAGGCAAGATACTTACCTCAAGGACGACGACCCGGTACTCAAAAGTGAACTTCGTGGGCGAAAAGACCTCCGTACGGCTCAAAATAAACTAAAACAACCTCAAAATATACATAAAACGTATAAGGAACTATTCTGAATAATAAAGTTTCAATCTTTACAAAATTATAAAAATCGACCCAAAAGTCGACCCCTGGGCTCGCACCTTGGAACCCGACAAATTTTACAAAATCCGATTACCCATTCTGATATGAGTTCAACCATACAAAATTTATCAAATTCCGATGTCATTTGGTCTCTCAAATCATGATTTTTCAATTTAGAAATTTCTTTCATAAACCCACATTTTCCTCGACCAAAAACACAAATTAAATGATAAAAACAAGAACTAATTCATGAAATATAATTAATTCCACTGGAAGAACACTTACCAACCCTCAGTGAATCGCTAAGAACCGAGCTCTAGAACTCAAAATGTGATAAAATGGCTTAACCCCCGATTATTGAAGACTTATAATCTGCCTAGGTGTTTTGTGCATCGCGATCGCGGATAGTGAGATGCGATCGCGGAGAGGGAATTGGCTGCTGGTCTGAATGTGCTACGAGATCGTGGAATAGCTTATGCGATCACGTATAAGGAGCAGGCTAGCTTCTGCGATCGCGAAGGGGGTCATGCGAACGCGAAGAGTAACGGGTACCAGTGCCTAAGGCCTGGTTCCTACTACGCGAGCGCGGAACAGGGGCTGCGAACGCGATGAAGAATTTTATGGAGTCACGCGATTGTGAGGGTCTTTATGCGAACGCGATGAAGGAAATTCAGGCGATCAACAGAGACACATAGCGATAATGAAAGAAGCATTGCGATCGCGATGAAGGGCTTCAGACACCAGAAGACAGCAGTTCAAAATTAGAAGAAAATGGCCTGTAGCCCATCCGAAACCCACCCGAGGCTCCCGAGACCCCATCTAATCATGCTAACAAGTCATATAACCTAACACGGACTCGCTCGAGGTTTTAAATCACATAAAACAACATCAAAAAGACGAATCAAACCAAAAATCAAGCTTATGAATTTTTAAATCTTCAAATATCAAAACTTGTGCCGAAACTGATCAATTCAACCAGGAATGACGTGAAATTTTGCAGACAAGTCACATATAACACAACGGACCTACAGCAACTCCCAAAATTCCATTCCGAGCCCGATATCAAAATTTCACCTATCGGCTGAAATCGCCGAAATTCTAACTTTCGCCAAAATACCTCAAACTACTCTACGGATCTCCAAAACCAATTCTGGATGCGCGCCTAAGTCCAAAATCACCATACGAAGCTGTTGACATTAATCAAAACTTATTTCGATGCCATTTACACAAAAGTCAAACCTCCGGTCAACTCCCATCATTTAAACTTCAAAAATTGAAATTTGCCTCCCAATTTCGACTCCGGATTATCCGATAACTGAATCCAACCACGCAGGGAGGTCGGTATACCCAATGTGACGTTGTTCATGACCTTACATCACCGAACGGAGTTTAAATTCTCAAAACAATCGGTTGGGTCATTATATTCTCCCTCTTCTTAAAACAAACGTCCTTGAACTCATCCAATCACTGATTGTACACTTCTAACACACACACACACGGGTGATCCTACGTCACCCCGACCCACGTAAGCCTATTGACACAATCACAGCTGCAATATAGCCTTCCCATCACCACCGATAATCTTCATACCTCTACGTCTCACCTTCTGCTCATTTACAAAAGACCCGATTCTAAATCCATATCCGGCATTAGCCTCAACCAGCTGCATCAACTCATGACTACACCCATAAGGCACAACCACACAACATAGCACATCACACATAGGCTCAAATAACACTTTTGATCACAATAGCTGCCCGAAATAACCTCAACATTACCAATTAGCCCCACATCTGAACGGGCTCTGTTCCCAACCCCATAATATTGATAATGATGTAATAAACATTAAGACTTCATTATTAAACACCCAAATCGCCAGGCCACAACTAACACCACCGGGCACACATCTCGCAAGCTTAAACTAAAGGAGCACATAACGAAATGACTGAATATGAATATAGACACATATAAAGGAACTATCAAACAAGCCCATAAGAATAACTCTCTATAAATGCTGACTTACCAAAAGAGATATAACAAGGAAGAAGCAAAGCATATGAACAAATCACAAGGATTCTATCCTGATAAAATTTCCACCGTGGTACTCAGCCCGGTCCAAACATATCGAATCACAAATATCACGAGGACCTCGCCCTCAAATCTACATCACATACCTCAAATATATCATACCAATTGAAATTCCCAGCTAACTCATCCCGGCTGATAAAATCATAACGCTCACCGAACTCACATCTCGACGGAGTATCAAATCACAGCTTGTAAACAAAATACTTAGGGAAAAAATCACATTAAGCTTACCACGAAGAACAATAAGGACTTACTTCCAGTTTCACCACTATCAAGGATGAATAAAAAAATGATAGACACGGGCTACTACTCATAGAATCTCTCATCAGGAGCAAACACAAAAATAGAGTGCAAAACATGAAACTCATTTATCAATAAAGCAACAAATAAGGGAACTCGTCCCGACCAACAGAACTATAGTGAGCTACAAATGGTGCCCCTATGAAGCAGATCAAAACATACCTGTATGATAACATATGACACCACAACCTCTAGCCTACTATATGAAATACATCAATGGGTCGGGCCTCCCCCTCTTGGGCGCCCTCAACTCACCTGAATACCCTACTATAACACACCTGCCTGAAATCTTGGAACAATCTCTCACCCTGTGGCTAACACCTCTACGCACAACACAACCCCTCTGCTGACGTGTTTGTGGAAACCATACAATACGAAGCCTCTGAGACCCATGAGTAACTGAAACCCCATGCGAAGATGGTAATGCAAACTGAACTGGCTGACCCACAAAACCTCTACCATGTCGTACCTTCCCTCCATAATAAGGACCAGTATATTTCTCTAGCCTTCGAGGCCTCCTTGTCTCCCTGAATTCTCTCTCCTGATCTCATCTGTCCTCTCGCTTCCGGTCCCACATGCTCTCTAACTGGCGAGCGATCTCTACTACCTTCTGAAATGAGGCATCCGACTCTAACTCTTGGGTCCTACTGAATCGAATATCATGCCTGAGTCCCTTAATGAATCTACGAACTCACTTCCCAACTGAAACAACCAAGTGAGGTGCATATCTGGCCAACTCACTGAATCCAACATAGTGCTCCGACACTAACATAGTGCCCTGACGCAACTGCCCAAACTCTGCGCGCCATGCATCTCGAAAGAGATGGACTGCAAACTCCCTCAAAAGTATCTCTGAAACCTGAATCCATGCAAGTGAAACTGACTCGGCCAGGATACCCCAACTCATATGCCCGCCACTACTGACAAACCGCTTCTTTGAGCTGAGACGTGACAAAAACAACCACGTTTGTCTCTAAAATACCCGAAGTACGAAAAATGTAGTGACACTCCTCCAGGAAACCCTGGGCATCATCTGTCGCCAATCCACTGAAAGATAGGAGGGTGGTACTTCATGTACCTCTCAAGTCCAAGGTATTCTTCCTCCGATGCTGCTGCCCTAACCACGAGCTGAACTGAAACCTCAATCATGCTGTCATGATAATTGGAACCTGACCAGTATGATCTCGTTGCTCTGGAGTGTAGACGGTGGGAGTCTAAACTCCTCCCTGATCCGTGGAATAGCCGGTGGACTAGAATCAATCCCGCCCGAGTCAATGTACCAATCGTACTTAAGAACAGTGCCAAGGTCTCATGAAGTATAGGGTAGCAACGGGCACCTCCAGTACCTATCCCCCCAACTAGAACTACTGGCGGCTCCTCAACGGCTGTACTGGTAGGTATCTTACTACGGTACGTGCTCCTCATCGGCCTCTGTCTCTGACCCTTGTGACGTTTTGCTTCGGGGTAACATCATCAGGAACCTCAACTCGTGTCCTCACCATCGGTGAGAGAATGGAACGATAAATTCAAACTGCAAGATCAATGAACTCGCACGATACGAATGAAGGAAGTGAAATTTTCCTAATAGTTTCGTAGCCTCTCGAATATTAGTACCGACGTCTCCGTACCGATCCACAAGACTCTACTAAACTCGCTTATGACTCGTAGCACCTATGAACCTAGAGCTCTAATACCAACTTGTCACGACCCAAATTTCCCTCAGTTGGGTATCGTGATGGCACCTAGTATTAGGGACTAGGTAAGCCTAATATTTAGAGAATAATAACAATAATACAAGAAATCTAACAGTCTCGATATAGAAATCTTGACAGAATTACAATGTTCCCAAAACCAGTAATACAAGTCATAAGCTCTACGAATTTACTCTAAAATCTCTAATTACCACTGTTCGGAATGAATACAACAGGGTATGCATAATAAATACAAGAAGGTGACTCCGAAGCCTGCGAACGCAGCATCAAGTTACCTTGAGACTCCTCGCCAATGATCCGCGCAACTACTAACAGTAATTACCTGGATCGGCACACAAAAATACGCAGAAGCGTAGTATGAGCACACCACAGTGGTGCCCATTAAGTATCAAGACTAACCTCGATGAAGTAATGACGAGGACTAGTCGAGACACCACTGGTCTAATGAATTAAACAGGCAACAATATTGAAATGACCGGACATAATATCTATCTAAAGGTTTTTTTGATATAAATAACAACATGGCAATAAAAATGCGAAAGGAATTACCGAAAACTAATCAACGAAACAACATAATAATACTAGAAGAATGGACAAAAAATACGAGCCAAAACGGAAACCACCACACAATAAACACACCGGCAACTCAGCACTGTGTCAGTTTGTCCACTTCAGACTTTAACCAATAAACCCAATAAATTGCTGAAAACTTTTAAAATCGTAGTTTATATTGAAAGCTTGAAGATATAATCATTTCAGTATAGAAAGATCCTCTTTGAAACATACTTTCTCTGAATGTATATATATATATATATATATATATATATATATATATATATGTTTAGAAGAAGAAATCTTTAAAACATAGTTCTTTCAAGATATGTGATTTTAAAATATACTTTCCCAATAAATGACTTTCAAATATCATTTTCTGCAAGACAAATGCTTTTCAAATATACTTTTGAAATATAACTTTTTGATCATAATCTCCTCAAGATAAATCTACCGGAACTCAGTCCGTAACTCAGAATTTGTCATGTAGTATAGGGGAAAAGCTCCCGGAATACATCTGTAGTTCCAATTTAAATATGCAATGCAGTACAGGGGGAAAACTCCCGGAATCTCGTCTATAGTCCCAATTTAAATATGCAATGAAGTACAGGGGGAAAGCTTCCGGAATCTCGTCCGTAGTCCCAATTTAAATATGCAATGTAGTACAGGGGGAAAGCTCCCGGAATCTCATCTGTAGTCCTAATTTAAATATGCAATGCAACCACTGAGGAAAACAACGAGAATGCGATAGAAACAACATACATTGCAGCAACAGGCGCAAAAGCAACAAAGACAGAATGCAAGGTGCGATGAACAAATCAATACAAAGACTTGAATCACAAGAATGGATTGCGGAGAGCAGAGCAGTCAAAGAATGAACCAAACCATCATGTTTAATGAACTTCTACAGGCCGTAGATTCCATTTTAGAGGTCGTTCAAATCATGTCGGACGCGGGGCAAGAGGGGCTACCGCAGGTTCCCGGGAATCCACCCGTGGAAGGAACTTCGGTGGTCGAAGGCGAAGTCTCGCATAATGAGATTTGGGCAGCTTTGGAAAAAAAAAGGAGTGGAAAGATCTTTTTTTTACAATTAGGAATGTTTTATGGAATAGAAAAACTTGAAAAAACACATATTGACCTTTTTTTTATTTCCAGTATTATGCAATTTTCACACATCTTTTGCCTATCTCGATAATGTTTTATGTTAGGACGACACTATTAGCTCGAAAATAACTAGTAGTAAAAAGAATTCGTTTTGAACAATAGATGTCTTTCACATCCAGCTATAACAATGAGTAATTTTTTAATTTATAAATGGCATTTCCAAAAAGATGCACTTCGACATCAAAAAAGCATATTCGTAAAAATATTTGGAAAATGAAGGGAGATTCGATAGCATTAAAGGCTTTTTCGTTAGCGAAATCTCTTTCTACCGGGAATTCAAAAAGTTTTCTTGTACGACAAACGAAAATAAATAAGTAATAAAATAAACTCACTCATAAGAAGTAGCCATTGAAAGGAATGCCAAACACAACGAGAAACAACATAACGACGAGAAAACAAGGAAAATATAGCAACGATTCTATATATTCAAGTTCACCACCAAAGAAACCAAATCATCCCGGCAAGGGAAGTAGCTATAACCAATCTCACTTAGACAATTAGCTTCACAGAATAAACTCAGCTTGAACAATTCTTAGTGATAGGCAACACCAAGGAAATACCATCAACATGGACGATTATCAACTAAACCTAAGTAGCACTTAAGGGAAACTCATAGAAATCACAATGTACGACTCACGGGCATGCTTGACACCAACGTATAGATATTCCAATTACTGCTAAATAATTATAGGGCGAGATTACACTAGTTTTAGCCAAATAGGCAGTGTATGAATAAAGATATAGCATAACCGTAGGAAAGGCAATGTTTTCATTTAAGTCGATTAAGATCAAATAATAAACGAAGGAACACTAAGAAAGTAATTTTTAATTTGAGTAGGAAGAGATGAAACTAGCAATAAGGAACTCAGATATAACAATTACAATTTGTACATGAGGAATATAAGGACCTAAAAATCCTAAAAGGGAAACCTATTTGCAAATAAGCCCGAGTACGGACTCGTCACCTCGCGTACGCGGGCTACAATCAACATAGAAGACTCAATTCTAAGGGGTAGTTCCCCAAACAAGGTTAAGCAAGATACTTACCTCAAGGACGACAACCCGGTACTCAAAAGTGAACTTCTTGGGCGAAAAGACCTCCGGATGGCCCAAAATCAACTAAAACAACCTCAAAATACACATAAAACGTATAAGAAACTATTCCGAATAATAAAGTCTCAATCTTTACAAAATTTTAAAAATCGATCCAAACGTCGACCTTTGGGCCCGCACCTCGGAACCCGACATATTTTACAAAATCTGACTACCCATTCTGATACGAGTTCAACCATACAAAATTTATCAAATTCCGATGTCATTTGGTCTCTCAAATCATGATTTTTCAATTTAGAAATTTCTTTCATAAACTCACATTTTCCTCAACCCAAAAACACAAATTAAATGATAAAAACAAGAACTAATTCATGAAATATAATTAATTTCAGTGGAAGAACACTTACCCATTAGATTTGTGTGAAAAACCCTCAGAGAGTTGCCAAGAACCGAGCTCTAGAACTCAAAATGTGATAAAATGGCTTAACCCTCAATTTTTGAAGACTTATAATCTGCCCAGTTGTTTTGTTCATCGCGATCGTGGAAAGTGAGATGCGATTGGGGAGAGGGAATTGGCTGCTGGTCTAAATGTGCTACACGATTGAGGAATAGCTTATGCGATCGCGTATAAGGAGCACGATAGCTTCTGCGATCGCGAAGGGTGTCATGCGAACGCGAAGAGTAACGGGTACCAGTGCCTAAGGCCTGGTTCCTACTACGCGAGCGCGGAACAGGGGTTTCGAACGCGATGAATAATTTTATGGAGTCACGCGATCGTGAGGGTCTTTATGCGAACATGATGAAGGAAATTGAGGCGATCAGCATAGACACATCGCGATCACGAAAGAAGCACTGCGATCGCGATGAAGGGGTTTTAGACACCAGAAGACAACAATTCAAAATTAGAAGAAAATGGCATGTAGCCCATCCGAAACACACCTGAGGCCCCCGAGACCCCGTCTAATCACACAAACAAGTCATATAACCTAACACAGACTCGCTAGAGGTTTCAAATCACATTAAACAACACCAAAACGGCGAATCAAACCAAAAATCAAGCTTATGAATTTTTAAATCTTCAAACATCAAAACACGTGCCGAAGCCTATCTATTCAACCCGGAATGACGTGAAATTTTGCAGACAAGTCACATATAATACAACGGACCTACAGCCACTCCCAGTTCCATTCCGAGCCCGATATAAAAAATTCATCTGTCGGCTGAAATCGTCGAAATTCTAACTTTCGCCAAAATACCTCAAACTACTCTACGGACCTCCAAAACCAATTCTGGACGCGCGCCTAAGTCCAAAATCACAATACAAAGCTGTTGACATTAACCAAAACTTATTTCGAGGTCATTTACACAAAGGTCAAACCTCCGATCAACTTCCATCATTTAAACTTCAAAAATTCAAATTTGCCTTCCAATTTCGACTTTGGATTATCCGGTAACTGAATCCAACCACGCATGCAGGTCGATATACCCAATGTGACGATGTTCATGACCTTACGCCGCCGAACGGAGTCTAAATTCTCAAAATGAACGGTCGGGTCGTTACAGGTAATTACCTTGAACAAGCTGAATCCAATACCGAGCACGCTAAACAATACTCCGAAAATTCCAGTCTGCGCATATCAACCTCCGAACGCCTTCCTATCTCCAGAATTCCAAGCCAAACGATTCAAAACTAGTCAAACGACGTGCAAATTAAACAAAATATACTCTGGTACTTAAAATTTAACAATTTATAAAAACTCCCAACTCCGCTCTAAAAGTCGGCAGTGGTGCCCATGTCTTGGAATCAGATCAAACTCACAAAATCCGACAACCCATTCAATTACAGGTCCAACCATACTAGTTTCACTCAAATCTGACTCCGAATCAACATTCAAATCCTAAAAATTTATTTTATTAAATTTCTACCATTTTCAACTAAAAACACTAATTTAATGATGAAAAAAACAATATATTCATGTAACTATACTAAAACCGAGATAGGATCACTTACCCCGATTATTATGATGTAAATCGCCTCAATCCGAGTTCCATAGCTCCAAATATGTTTAATGACCGAAACCTTGAAATATAGCTTCTGCCTAGGTATTTACCATATGCGATCACGGAAAAGTATTTGTGATTGCGAAGCACAAAAAATTCCAGAGCATTTTTACTCTATGTGATCATGGACATTCCCCCGCTATCGGGATGAACAATTTCCAATAGCCTTGTCCAACTCTTACGGACATCATCGAGTATAATGGTCATAACGTTTTGTAGAAAACTCAAATTACAAATGGATTGATTTTATAAAAACTAGACATCAAAGGCTACAACTTTCATTTTTGGATCATCTACAAATTCCTTATAGATTGCAAGATAAAAGCTTCCAAAGTCGGGTCAGTGCAACCGAGATTTTATTCTATGCGATCGCGTGAAGGCTTCTGCAATCGCATAGCACAACTCAATTTTTCCTATTTTTCTCTTTGTTATAGCAGCCAGATACACGTTGTACACCCCTGTAGCCAAACACCAGCAACTAGAAATGGCCTAGAAGTTGCTCAAAACCACCCCGAAACTCACACGAGCCCCTCGGGACCCCTTCAAAACTTACTAACAAGTCTCAAAACATATTATGGACCTACTCGAGGCTTCAAATAACGTATAACAACATCACAACAACGAATCTCACCTCAATTCAAACTTCATGAACTTTGAACTTTTCAACGTCCATAACTCGTGTCGAAACATAGCAAATCAACCCAAAATGAACTCAAATTTTGCGTACAAGTCATAAATGACATAACGAAGTTGTTCCAATTTATGGAATCTGATTCCGACCCCGATACCAAAAGGTCAAGTCCCCGATCAAACTTGCAACTTTTAATTTCTTATTTTTTACTATTCCAAGCCTAATTTAATTACAGACTTTCAAATAAATATCCAGACACACTCCTAAATCCGGAATAAGCGTGTTGAGCTATTGGAACCATCAAAACTCCATTCCGGAGTCATTTGCTCAAAAGTAAAACTCCGGTCAACCTCTCTTATTTAAGTTTCCGACATGAAATTGATTCTCCCAAACTAATCCAGAAACACTTGAAAATCAAAACCTACAATTCACACACATAGTACATCATATGAAGCTATTCAAGACTTCAAATAATTGAAAGGGGCATAAATACTCAAAATGACCAGTCGGGCGTTACATGAAGACTGCTTAATAAGAGATATATTTCTTATTAAATGAAAATGCATGTCGTGAAAAATACATGACGGAAAAAGTTATATTGGCTAGTCGAAATGAATGTGTCGATCAACAAAATAAAATGTTGATTGCCAATTTTTTTGTTATATATAATTTCTTAAAGATTTGATTTATATATATATATATATGTTTGTGTGTGTGTGTGTGTGTGTGTGTGTGTATGTGTATGTGTGTGTGTGTGTGTGTATATATATGTGTGTGTGTATATATATATGAGAGAGAGAGAGAGGAGGGGAAAAGAGTGTTGATATGGCACTTCTCAAAAGCTAGAAATTCCATTTATCTTTTCTTGTTATAAAACAATAAGAGATGAAGAAGAGTATTTCAAAGAAAAATAGAGAGAGAATTCTTATTCATTTTGGGATGATTTACAATTGGGGTAAGAGACCTCTAGTTATAGGGGAAAAATGACTTAACCACAAAGTAACAAACTCTCTAAAAGATAGACATTCACGATAATTACAATACTATTCATAACACTCCCCCTTTAATGTCTACTCAATAAGTAATGTGCCTCGTTAAAACCTTAACTAAAATAAAACCCAGTGGAAAAAAAATTCCTGTAAAGAAAAAAGAGTACACGTGTTTAATAATATGCCTTTTGGTTGCCTCGTTAAAATCCTTGCAAGGAAAACCTAGTGGGACAAAACCTTGTAAGAGAAAAAGAGTATAACACGTATTAACTCCCCCTGATGAGAGCACAATCCACATCCTTGAGCCTTCGCATCCCAATCTTGTGCACTAGCTTCTTGAAGGTTGACAGCACCAGAGATTTGATGAATAAACCATCCATATCAAATTCAATGAATATGTTGCACCTTGAAAATCCTCGCTATCAAATTATCATGCTTATAGAGAATTGATAATTCATTTCACGTAACCTTTTCCCAAATGTTTATTATTTTCCCCCCTCATGTTAGAAAAACTAACTTGTTTCCTCAACTTTGGGAACCCATCTTTGTGCGTTATGATGTTAATCAAAATATACATAACACATCAAAAATTATAAGATGGAATTATTTGGTTCGTGACCCTGAACCAGTTGTGAGGGGAGAATGTAATATACTTTATTGTATAACATATATAAAACTGATGTAGATAACTTTGTTCTCATAAGCAATAATATATCTATGAAGTGAATGCAATCAATAAATCATTTTGCTAAACCAGTTGTGATGTAACCAACTTATCAAGATGAACGGTCTTGAATAGAAAATCTGAAAATTATGCTTGAAATTAAATTATTGAACAAGTTACCTCGCAAACACGAGGTTCTAGGTTAATAGTAATCGCACATGTAACCATCTCATAGATGCATCTTCTATGGTATACATGGCAGGTGAATTGGCCCATATTCACCTTTGATAAATTCCAGAATTCAAGAGATTCAATACCAATTTTAGTTGGTGTAATAATCGCGAGAACAAGTTAAACAAGAGAATTCATAAAGAATCTTTTTAACACTTAGCCATGTTAATTCTCATTTATTATGCACATCATACTTAAAGCAAGATTGCTCAACATGCCATGCTTGATAAAATTGTTTCTCTCAGTAAGCATCAGATTTACATCATGACGTGTGTAATTGTTAATTAAACTCCCAGTTAATTTTGACATGAGTTTTATATCAATAATGTAACGACTCGGTCGGTCGTTCCGTAAAAGTTTCACCGTTATTCCTGTTACAGCCTTGTTATGCACTATTTAGTAGTTTATGATGTGTTGGAGTTGGGTGGTTCGGGTTCAGAATGGTTGTAGTGAGAATTGAGACACTTAGTCTCTAAAAATAGCTTTATAGTTGGAAAAGTCAACTGGGAGTTGACTTATTGGTAAACAACCTCGGAATGCGTATTTTATGGCTCGGATAGCTTCGTTAGATGATTTGGGACTTAGGAATGTGTTCAGAATGTTTTTGGGATGTCCGGTGTGGAATTAGGCTTGAATTGGCGAAAGTTAGTTTTTGGTGATTTCCGGTCGGCAGTGAAAAATAGTCTATCAAGGTCAGAATGGAATTTTGGAAGTTGGAACAGGTTTGTAATGTCATTTTGGATACGTGTGCAAGATTTCAGGAAAAACGGATGTGTTTTGGTTAGTTTCGGCATCGCTGGTGGAATTTAGGAATTTCAAAGTTCATAGGCTTGATTTTGATGTGATTTTGGTGTTTTGATGTTAATTTGGGTGTTCTGAGAGTGCAACAAAATTTGAATGATCATTTATGATGTGTTGGTATGTTTGGTTGGGGTCCCGAGGGGCTCGAGATTGATTTCGGTGGTTAATGGGAATTTTTGGAATTAAAAAAATGCAACTTCCAGCTGCTGGTGTTTCTGCTACTGTGATTTCTGCACCTGCGGGTATGTGACCACAGGTGCGAGCCGCAGAAGCGGTGGAAGAGGTTGCAGGTGCGCGTTCTGAGGCCTGGAAGAAGATCCGCAAAAACGGTTGTGTGGGCTGCATCTGTGAGCTGCATGTGCGACACCTAAGCCGCTGTGATGACCCAAAAGGTCATCCCGTGTATTTTTAGTAATTTTGTGTCCCGAGGCCGTGAAAACCTCCTTCTATCTCACCTGGATTTGCGTGCGCAGCCCGGTCGTGTAGCCGTGAAGCCTTTAGGAAAAACTGAGGAAATTAGCAATTTTGAATTTGAATTGTGAATAAAGTTGACTTTGGTCAACATTTTTGGGAGACAGAACTGGACCTGTGATTTGACAGTCCCGGAGGGTCCGTAGGAAAATATGGGACTGGGGCGTATCCCCGTAATCAAATTCTGAGGTCCCAAGTCCGAGAAATGAATTTTTTAAAGAAATTGTGTTCTGAAAAATATAAGAGAATTTGAAAGAGTAATTATATGTGAAACCTGTAGTATCGGGCCCGTATCTTGGTTCCGGAGCCCGGTACAGGTTCGATATAATATTTGTGCCCTATCTGTAAAGTTTGGTAAGAAACAGACTTCATTAGATGTGATTCGGACCTTAAATGAAAATTTTGATGTTTAAAGAAGTTTTGAGAAATTTCATTGATTTTGGTGTTTAATTCGATGTTTATGATGTTATTTCGGTGATTTGATTACACGAATAAGTCCGTAGAATGTTTTCGAGGTTGTGTGCACATTTGGTTTGAAGTTCCAAGGGCTCGAGTGAGTTTCGGGTTGGTCTCGAGATGTATTTAGGCTTAAAACATAGCTGTTGCAGGTCAGAGAAGTGCAGATCTCTGAACCCGCCAGCGAGGTCCGCACTCATTTTGTGCTGCCGCGGAAAGGGCCTTTGCGGCCGCACTCGATTTTTTTCGGTCCGCTGTGAGGAAGCAGGATCATTGGTCTGACTTCGGAGGCCTATATCCATTGATCTACAAGGAGTTTTGAGATGATTCAAAAACTAAAGTTTTAGCCCTGCGTGTCTAGTTTCCAGAAAGGTAAAGATAGTTCAATTTGGACATCTGTAGAGAAAGTTATAGCCAAAATACTAAAGCATGTCACTGCACTCATTTGTTCTTTGTTTTTTTGTTTGTGCGATCCGCGGTGGGGGTCTGAGAGGGGTATATTTAAACGGGAATTTCAGTTATTTTTCATTTTTCAAAACCCTAAAAATGTAAGAGGCGATTTTCCAAACACTCTTTCTTCTCCAAAACATTAGTAAGTGATTTCTAACTTATTTTCTTTACTCCTTAACTTCTTTTTACAAGATTTCATCCTAGAATCTAGGGTTTTCATGGTGGAATTGGGAATCTTGGGTAAAACATAAGAATATTGAAATTTGGGGATATAGACCACAAATTGAGGTCGGATTCTAAAACCATTGATATATCCGGGCTCGGGGGTGAATGGGTAATCGGGTTTTGGTCAGAATTTCGGGTTTGGACCGAGCGAGCCCGGGGTCGATTTTTGACTTTTTGGGAAAACTTTAGAAAACTCATTTCCATGCATTAGAATTGATTCATTTAGCATTTATTGATATAATTAAGTAACTGGTGGCTAGATACAAGGGAGTTGGTGGTGGAATCAAGAGGTAAAGCGGTAGTTGAGGATTGAATTGTGTTCGTGGCATCGAGGTAAGTGTTTGGCCAAACCTTAGCTTGAGGGAATAGGTGTTGAGCTTTAATTACTACGTGTTTATTCCTTTTTCAATGTATAGGTGAAGTGACGAGTACCTATATATTGTTGTCAAGCATGCCCGTGAGTCGGATATTAGTCATTATGTGATTTTCATCAAGGTTCTTGGCGTTATGGATTTAATATATATTTGGTAGTATTCATTTGAGGGAAATTCCTAATTTGTGAATACTGTTGAGTATTTATTCGGTTGAGGAATATTTGTTAAGTTATACACTTGAGTGAGGTTGGTTATATATGTGTCCCTTGCCGGGAGGGTATTATTACTGTTGATTATTCCTGTGCATTTATGGTTTCTTATGGTTGATTTTCTTGCCAAATTGTTGTTTTTGATATTTATGCACGAGGGGACATTATGTGCCATGTTTATGTTATTTATGCACGAGGGGACATTCTGTGCCATGTTTATGTTGTTTATACACGAGGGGATATTCTATTCCATGTTTATGTTCTTTATGCATGAGGGGACATTCTGTGCCATGTTTATGTTATTTATGCACGAGGGGACATTCCGTGCCGTATTTATGTTATTTATGCACGAGGGGACATTCCGTGCCATGTTTATGTTGTTTATGCACGAGGGTACATTCCGTGCCATGTTTATGTTGTTTATGCACGAGGGGACATTCCCTGCCATGTTCATGTTATTTATGCACGAGGGGACATTCCGTGCCATGTTTATGTTATTTATGCACGAGGGGACATTCCGTGCCGTGATTGTGATGTTTTATGCACGAGGGGACATTCCGTGTCGTGTTGATGATATTTATGCACGAGGGGACATTCCGTGCCGTGATTGTGATGTTTTATGCACGAGGGGACATTTCGTGTCGTGTTATAATACTTTAGCACGAGGGGACATGCCGTGCCGTTTCTTTTCACTTGTTTATTTCGTGTTATTAATTCCCATTATTAGTTTTGATATTTAAACTGTTTTCCTCGTTCCGTCATTTCAGTAATTGCTACCCCTTTTCCCCAGCATGTTTCCCCGTTATTGTACTTAACTGTTTACTTCCTGTTGTTATTTCCTGTTATATTTTATTTAAACTGCACAGGTGCTATTACTTGTCGTGTCCTTTCCTCGTCACTACTTCGGCGAGGTTAGGCTCGGCACTTACTCAGTACATGGGGTCGGTTATACTAATACTACACCTGCACAATTTTTGTTGTGCAGATCCTAGTGCTGGACCCAGTTGTTAATGATCTAGGTAGCTCCCTTCAGTCCATCAGGCGACACTGAGGTAGTCCTGCAGACGTCCCCGGACTTTGGCGTCACCTCCTATCTTATTTCTCTCCTGTCTTTACATATTTCTGAGACAGTAGTACTTTATTTGTTCAAACCTATACTTGTAGTATTCATAGACAGTCCGTGACATTATGACACCAAATCCTGGGATGTTTATTGTGGAAATTGTAATAGTATTTAATCAAATTGTTAGCTTTCATTTGTTCCGCATTTTATTTAATACGATCTTGTATATCACCTATCAATTGTTAAAAATAAGGAAACAAGTTAGAATAACCAGTAACGTTGGCTTATCTAGCGGGTTCAACGTTAGATGCCATCACAGTCCCGACGGTGGGATTTCGGTTTGTGACAAGTTGGTATCAGAGCACTAGGTTTCCTAGGTCTCACAATTCACGGACAAGCTTGGTAGAGTCTGAGGGACTGGTACAGAGACATCTGTACTTATCCCCAAGAGGCTGCAAAGTTAGGAACAATTTCACTTCTATTCTACTCTATCGTGCGAATTTATTCTATCACTAATGATTGAACTCGTCTATTCTTGTCCTCTCGCAAATATCGACTACACGCAATGCGTCTACAACTGGACAAGAAATGGAGCCCCCATGACAACTACGATTAGGGGAAGAGACAGAAGTAGAGCTTAGTCAAGAGCTCGAACATCAAAAACACCTATTGTAAAACCTCAAATAGATCTAGACGAGGAGGCTCTAGCTCGGTCAGTACATGTTGGACTAAGTTCAGATTCCAGAAGGATTTATAGCTACTCCAGTGTTGCAGGATGCACTAGTCCGTTTATTGAGGTTGGACAAGTTTACCAAACTATTCCCACTCCATTTAAGTGGTACATCTTTTGAGGACCCACTTGATTTTCTTGACTGCTGCTGTGAAGTATTGCAGAACATGGGAATAAGTTTAACGCATTAGAGTTTATTTATATGAGTTGTGAAGTTTAACTTTGTGGATTATCAGACGTTGTGACCTACCTTGACCCAGTTCTCATAAATGCTTTTGAAAGAGTTTGTTTCTCGGACTCTCCATAATGGTTGGCGCATAGGGTTTGAACGGTTGCGTCAGGTCACCATGACAGTGTCAGGATATGCCATCAGGTTTGATAAGTTAGCCCGTCATACTCCTAATTCGGTTCATATAGCTAGAGGGCGAGTCCCCAGACTCATTGAAGGACTCGATTATGATTGGAAAAAAAATTGTACGACTCAGGGCGAGTTGATACTTCATTTCGGCTAGTGGTAGAAATTGCTTAGATGTTAGAATGTGTCCAGGATGAGGAAAAGGGGGAGCTAAGGAGACTAAGAGGACTCGAGGTTCTAAACGATTCAGTGGATTCTACTTTGCAATAACAAATTATTATGGTAGGGGCTCGGGCAACCGACCAGCCCAGTCCATATATCTGATTACTCGGGGGTGCTTCAATGAGTTCTTTTAATGCACCACCGCTACGAGATTCATCCAACGGTTATTCCAGTTATTTGGTATAAACTCGGTATGAACAGTTGAATCATTTCATCAGATCACTCAGGCTACGTGCATCATTGCATTCACTACTCCACTTACATGACCAACTAGAGCAGGGGTCAGAATGTTAGAGGTGGAGGTCAGACTCCTAGAGGTGGAGACCCAGCCCGTCGATGTATTTTCTATGGTATGACTGAGGTCGTTACATCAGATGGTACTATTACAAGAACAATCTCTAATTATTATAAATTGATAATTTCTTTAACTTGATTCGGGTTTGAGTATCGAGGAAAGTCCTCCTATTGTGCTCCACTTATGAGTGAGCTTCATAATTCTTAAATCTACTTATGTGAAAACTCCTATTGGGGGATAGCTTCATCTATCCTTATGTAATGTGATTTTTATTTAATGGAAAATATTTAAAAGAAGAAAATAAAATGTTTCGATTGGAACGATATGCATATTACTTGTGATTCAGAATTGAGGACGAGATCCTCGCATTTTAATATTATTCGAGAGGTTTATATCGGGCTACGAGCTGAGGTGGAAGTTATATAAGGACGAGATCCTGGTGATGAAAATTCTTGCGTTTAAACTTTCCTTTGTGAAATTAAAATATTTTTGTATAGTACTAGTAGGGAGTCATGCATGTTAGGTTTATTTGAAAAAACAATTAAAACTTGTATAAAATTTTCTGTGCATGATTTGCCGAATCCGTGTTATATTATTGAGCTTTTACCTACGAGGTAGGTGGTCGCCATGTGGAGTTAAACGAGACACGTTAATAATTGCGAGGTCTTCAACCATCGTATCTCATTATTAGTATTGTGCAGGTTTTGAAGGAGATTATTGTTAACGTGAAGCTATCTAATAATTCTATAATTGGCTATGAACAACTATTAAGAACATAGAGGTAGTCAAGAACTGGCCTAGACCCACTTCAGCCACGGAGATTCGGAGTTTCTAGGGCTTAGCAGGTTACTATCGTCGGTTTGTGGAGGGATTTTCATCTATCGCAACCCCGATGACCAAGTTGACTCAGAAGGGTGCCCAGTTCAGGTGGCCAGATGAGTGTGAGGTGAGCTTTCAGAAGCTCAAGACAACCTTGACCATGGCACCGGTGTTGGTGTTGCCCACAGGTTCAGGACCAAATATAGTGTATTGTGATGCTTCACGGGTTGGACTTGGTGCAGTGTTAATGCAGGATGGAAAGGTTATAGCTTATGCTTCACGTCAGTTGAAGGTTCATGAGAAGAATTATCCAGTTCATAATTTAGAGTCAGCAGCCATTGTCCATGCGTTGAAGATTTGGAGGCATTATATCTATGGTGTGTCATGTGAGGTGTTCACATATCATAATAGTTTGCAGTGTCTGTTCAAGAAGAGAGTTGAATATGAGGTAGAGAAGATAAATGGAGCTGTTGAAAGACTATGGCATTACCATTCTATAACATCCAGGAAAGGCCAATGTGGTGGCCGCTGCCTTGAGCCGGAAGTCAGTCAGCATGGGTAGTGTTGCTTATATACCGGTCGGGGAGCGACCACTTGCTTTAGATGTTCAGGCATTAGCCAATCGGTTCATGAGACTGGATGTTTCAGAGGCTGGCAGTGTTTTGGCCTATACCGTGGCCCATTCTTCATTATTTGATCGTGTTCGGGACCGGCAGTATGATGATCGTCATTTATGTGTCCTTAGGGATACGGTTCGGCATAGAGGTGCCAAGCAGGTTTCTGTTGATGATGACGGAGTCTTGAGGATGTAGGGCTGTATTTGTGTGCCTGATGTTGATGGGATTCATAAGTTGATATTGCAGGAGGCCCATAGTTCCCGTTATTCCATCCATCCGGGCACCGCAAAGATGTACCAGGATTTGCGGCATCATTATTGGTGGGGGAGGATGAAGAAAGATATTGTGGCATACGTAGCACGGTGCTTGAACTATCATCAGGTTAAGTACGAGCACCAGAGACCCGGTGGTTTGATGTAGCAGATTGAGATTCCCGAGTGGAAGTGGGAGTATATCACCATAGATTTCGTAGTTGGACTCCCACGGACTCAGAGGATGTTCGATGCGGTGTGGGTCATTGTGGATAGGTTGACCAAGTCAACACACTTCATTCCGGTATCAGTTTCGTATTCTTCGAAGAGGTTGGCAAAGATCTACATCAGGGAGATTTTTTGCCTACATGGTATGCCCGTGTCCATTATTTCTGACCGACGTACTCAGTTTACCTCCCATTTATGGAGAGTATTTCAGTGAAAGTTGGGCACACGGGTTGAGTTGAGCACATCGTTTCATCCTCATACGGATAGACAGTCCGAGCGTACTATTCAGATCTTGGAGAATATGTTGCGAGCATGTATCATTGACTTTGGAGGTTCATGGGACCAGTTTATGCCTTTAGCTAAGTTTGCCTACAACAACAGCTACCAATCGAGCATTCAGATGGCTCCTTATGAGGCGTTGTATGGTAGGCGGTGTCGGTCGCCAGTCGGGTGGTTCGTCCCGGGAGAGGCTAGGTTGTTGGTTTCAAAGTTAGTTTAGGATGCCTTGGATAAGGTGAAGATCATTCAGGATAGACTTCGTACAGCTCAGTCCAGACAAAAGAGTTATGCAGACCGCAGAGTTCGTGATTTGGCATTATTGATAGGGGACCGGGTATTGCTTCGGGTGTCGCCCATGAAGGGTGTGATGAGGTTCGGGAAGAAGGGAAAGTTGAGCCCTAGGTACATTGTTCCCTTTGAGATTCTTGATAAGGTAGGAGAGGTGGCCTACATACTTGCTTTGCCATCGAGTTTATCAGCCGTGCATCTGGTGTTTCATGTATCTATGCTTCGGAAGTATATTCCGATCCCTCTCATGTACTTGACTTCAGCAATGTCCAATTGGACAAGGATTTGACTTATGAGGAGGAGCCGATAGCCATATTAGACAGGCAGATTAGACAGTTGAGGTCGAAGAGTTATCCTTCGGTCCGTGTTCAATGAAGAGGTCAGCATGTTGAGGAAGCTACCTGGGAGTCCGAGTCCGATATGCGGAGCCGATATCGCTATCTTTTCCCCGATTCAGGTACCTTTCTATGTACATTCGAGGACGAAAGTTTGTTTTAGAGGTGGAGATTGTGATGACCCAAAAGGTCATCCCGTGTATTTTTAGTAATTCTGTGTCCCGAGGCTGTGAAAACCTCCTTTTATCTCACCTCGATTTGCGTGCACAGCCTGAGCATGTAGCCGGGAAGCCTTTATTGAAAAACTGAGGAAATTAGCAATTTTGAATTTGAAATGTGAATAAAGTTGACTTTGGTCAGCAATTTTGGAAAACGGACCCGGACATGTGATTTGACGGTCCCGGAGGGTCCGTAGGAAAATATGGGACTTGGGCGTATGCCCGTTATCGAATTCCAAAGTCCCAAGTCCGAGAAATAAATTTTTAAAAGAAATTGTGTTCTGAAAGAGATAAGAGATTTTGAAAGAGTAATTATATGTGAAATCTGTGGTATCGAGCCCGTATCTTGGTTCCGGAGCCCGGTACATGTTCGATATAATATTTGTGCCCTATCTGTGAAGTTTGGTAAGAAACGGACTTCATTAGATGTGATTCGAACCTTAAATGCAAAATTTGATGTTTAAGAAGTTTTGAGAAATTTCATTGATTTTGGTGTTTAATTCGATGTTTATGATGTTATTTCGGTGATTTGATTACACGAATAAGTCCGTAGGATGTTTTCGAGGTTGTGTGCACATTTGGTTTGAAGTTTCGAGGGCTCGGGTGAGTTTCGGGTAGGTCCCGAGATGTTTTTAGGCTTAAAACATAGTTGTTGCAGGTCAGAGAAGTGCAGATCTCTGAACCCGCCAGCGAGGTCCGCACTCATTTTGTGCTGCCGCGGAAAGGGCCTTTGCGGCCGCACTCGATTTTGTGCGGTCCGCGGTGAGGAAGCAGGATCATTGGTCTGACTTCGGAGGCCTATATCTTTTGATATACAAGGTATGTTGAGATGATTTAAAAAGAAAAGTTGTAGCCCTTCGTGTCTAGTTTCCAGAAAGGTAAATATATTGCCATTTAGATATCTGTAGAGAAAGTTATGGCCAAAATACTAAAGTGTCTCACTGTAGTCATGTTTTCTTTATTTTTTGTTTGTGCGGCTGCACTCCTTTTTGTGCGGTCCACAGTGGGGGTCTGAGAGTGGTATATATAAACGGGAATTTCAGTTATTTTTCATTTTTCAAAACCCTAAAAATGTAATAGGCGATTTTCCTAGCACTCTTTCTTCTCCAAAACATTAGTAAGTGATTTCTAACACTTTTTTTTTACTCCTTAACTTTGTTTTACAAGATTTCATCGTAGAATCTAGGGTTTTCATGGTGGAATTGGGAATTTTGGGTAAAACCTAAGAATATTGAAATTTAGGGATTTAGACCTCAAATTGAGGTCGGATTCCAAAACAATTTATATATCCGAGTTCGGGGGTGAATGGGTAATCGGGTTTTGGTCCGAATTTCGGGTTTGGACCGAGCGGGCCCAGGGTCGATTTTTGACTTTTTGGGAAAACTTTAGAAAACTCATTTCCATGCATTAGATATTCATTTAGCATTTATTGATATAATTAAGTAAATGGTGGCTAGATACGAGCGAGTTGGTGGTGGAATCAAGAGGTAAAGCGGTAGTTGAGGCTTGAATTGTGTTCGTGGCATCGAGGCAAGTGTTTGGCCTAACCTTAGCTTGAGGGAATAGGTGTTGATTCTTAATTTCTACGTGTTTATTCCTTGTTCAATGTACATATGAGGTGACGAGTTCCTATATGTTGTTGTCAAGCATGCCCGTGAGTCGGATATTAGTCATTATGTGATTTTCATCAAGGTTCTTGGTGTTATGGATTTAATATCAATTTTGTAGTATTCATTTGAGGGAAATTCTTAATTTGTGAATATTGTTGAGTATTTGTTCGGTTGAGGAATATTTGTTAAGTTATACACTTGAGTGAGGTTGGAATAACAATGGGAAAATCAGACGCCCAAGAACATTCCCTGCGAACAAGGGAAATCAAATCTTCAGTAATAAGAGTGGGATACCTATCAACACTATCAAGGGATAGCGACTGATCTACAAGGACCTGACTATCCCTAGTGAAGGTAAACTCAGCAGGAATGATTTCATCCACTCGTGGTTCGCGAAGGGGTTCATGATGATCTCTACCCCCGGATAAAGGCCTGGAAGCCCTAGCTCTTGGAGAGACTAAAGACCTAGCAGAAGGAGGGGAAACAAGCTGGGAAGAAGAAGAGCCCCTCGAAGGAGTAGAGCTTAAACTCCTCAGTCTACCACCCCTCCGACTCCGAGTCGGAACAGAAGAGGGTGTCAAATTCTAGACGTCTATTACTCTTTTAGATTGGTTCGAAGAAGACATGTTTACGAAGACAATAAGAAATTCTTTACAAATAAAAGAGACAAGCTAGAAAGTGTTTCCTGGAAGTAATGAAAAGAAAAGAGGTATTTATACTTGAAGACAACCGTCAAACATGGGGAAAAAAATGATGAGAAAAGTCATAATTGAAGGCGTCACTTCGTGACTGATGCGGCCGCAAAAAGCCCTAAAAGGCGTCGAGTAACTGCAGAACCAATCCGGAGGGAACACGTGGATTGAGCATTAAATGGAAGGGACAAGCGACGCCTATATTCAGAGAAGGATACAATGTTTCGAGGTAAAGAGGCGACAAAATATTCCCGCCATAAATGCATATCCACTTACCAAATATTAATCGATAAATAAATGTTAAGTGGGGGGACTATCTGTATTGGTAAAAAAGAGTTTCACACGTAAGATGATTCCTGACAACTCAACATGCTACGTGGACGAAGGAAAATATGACAGCTAGATATGATTCTATTAAAAAGTACGGAACAGAGAGGTACGGATAAATAAACCTATGAGGTAATCAGCTACGGGAAACCCAACCTGATTGGGACAAGGAAGAGATACAGTCAAAATGAATCCGGACAGAGCTATGGGCAGATCCAGAAATCCTCAATTAATGACTCACACGTTACACAACCTTCACGCAACAGTTACGGTTGTCCTTTGTAACGTCCCATTAATGTAATAATTAGTCATTAATGGGTGATCATTATAAAATGCAGATGTTATATTAAGAAACTCCCTATATAAGGGAAGAGGAATAACTTGTAAGGAAACCTGAATAACGAATACAATACACTTTACTTTTCTGAGCATCTTATTATCATCATTTACTTATTCTTCTTTACTTAATATTATTTCCTTGATTATCAGTAATCCTAAAAATAGCTTTGGTCAAAGGAAGAGGAATAACTTGTAAGGACACCTGAATAACGAATACAATACACTTTACTTTTCTGAGCATATTATTATCATCATTTACTTATTCTTCTTTACTTAATATTATTTCCTTGATTATCAGTAATCCTAAAAATAGCTTTGGTCAAAGGAAGAGGAATAACTTGTAAGGACACCTGAATAACGAATACAATACACTTTACTTTTCTGAGCATATTATTATCATCATTTACTTATTCTTCTTTACTTAATATTATTTCCTTGATTATCAGTAATCCTAAAAATAGCTTTGGTCAAAGGATATAATTCTTTGGTTAAACAAATTGGTTCCGTTACTGGGAATCTGATAATCTTTGTTTTCTTTTCAATCGATATCCTCTAAACTATGTCGAAACCCAACGACAATAACCAATAGAGAGATAGGATTCCATCACCTCTTCCATCCCTAAGAGGTTCAATGGAACAATCCCAAGAGAGATCCAACAACAACGATAACCAAAACAATGATCAAACAATAGAAAAGAATCATGTGAAGCAAATGATTGCTGAGTATGTGAGTCAAGCCTTGCAAGAATTTGCAAGGGGATTACCAGCGGCATCACCTGCATCACTAACACCACCTCCTAATAACACTATTACCATGGAAAATACTCACTCTGGGTTAGTAAACTAAACAAGGGATGACACTCCTAACGAATCTCTCGAAATGAGACCAGGTATGACTAATAACTCTGAATTACAAGATTTACTGCTAACCTTGCAGAAGCAGATGAAGGAACAAAACGATCAAATTGAGAAAATTCCTGGAGTACCACTTGTTATCAAAGGCATTGATGTTGATAGATATTCCCAAGAACCTTGGAAACCAAGCGCAACACCCCTGCCTATACCCAAGAAGTTTAAAATTCCTGACGTTCCTAAGTATGACGGAACAACTGACCCACACGACCATGTGACCACTTTTACTACCGGAGTAAAGGGCAACGACTTGACAAAACAAGAGATTGAATCAGTCCTTGTCAAAAAGTTCGGAGAAACACTTACTAAAGGAGCCCTAACCTGGTATTCTCTTCTCCCTGAAAATTCTATTGATTTTTTTGCTGAGCTTACAGATTCTTTCATAAAAGTCGAGAAAAGAATGGAAGACATATTTAAAATAAAGCAAGGAGACACGGAACTACTCCGTGAATTTGTAGACAGGTTCCAGCGAGAAAGAATGCAATTACCCAGGGTGCCTGACAGTTGGGTAGCCATGGCATTCGCAAGTAATTTAAATGACAAAATCTCAAAAGCCACGAGGAGACTCAAAGAAAATTTTAGAGAATTCCCAGCTACAACGTGGAATGATGTATATAACAGGTACAATTCTAAACTTTGAATAGAAGAGGATATTATTGCTCGTTCGAAAGGTGAAGATCATTCCAGATCCAGACGTTCTGAATCTGATAGGATATCATGCAAAAACAGGTACGATCCTTACTTAGGACCATCGGGACGCGAAACTCATCCCAGGTTCGAAAACACTAGTCAGATTATAGACCACCAAGCAGAGATGTGGGCTCATCCTCGTCTAGATCCAGAAAGGATCGGGATGAACGACCTAGAGGTAATGCACGAATTGGGGATAATACCTTTAATGTAAGTACTCCTGAAGTTGTTTCAATATTAAGAAATATGGGAGATAAGGTTAAGTGGCCCAAAGAAATGCGGTCAAACCCAAATAAGAGGAACCCAGATTTCTGGTGTGAGTTCCATAATGATCATGGACACAGGACTGCAGATTGTAGATTTTTACAAGGTGAAATAGAACAATTATTGAAACAGGGCTATTTAACAGAATTGTTTAGTGATAAAGGTAAACATGCATATATGAAGAACAGGCAGGAGCCCCCAAAGCCTCCATCTCCAAAAAGAACCGTCAACGTAATACATGGAGGAGAGGAAGTGAACAGAATAGTTTGCAAATTAGCCTCTAAGGTCACAATTACTCACGGAAAGCGGGTTCGAGAAAATCCAGATGAAGATAATATAACCTTTGATGATGCATATTTTGGCGGACTAATGCTCTCCCACAACGATGCTCTGGTAATATCCTTACTCATTAATGACACTAACATTAAAAGAGTGTTGATTGATCCAGGAAGTTCAGTCAATATCATTTTGCTAAGAGTCGTGGAAGAAATGCTCATGGGAAATCAGGTGATCCCAAAGGCACGAGCCATATTAGGGTTTGATAACTCTACGGTGATAACCAAAAAAGAAATCTAACTTAGCACTTACGCCGAGGGAGTAACTAAGAACACCAAATTCCAAGTCATTGATACTGACATGGCTTATAACGTAATTATGGGAAGGCCCTGGATCCACGACATGAAAGCAGTACCATCCACCTTACACCAGGTAATTAAATTCCATTCAAAATGGGGAATCAGACAGATTAGAGGTGATCAAAAGACCTCCAAAAATATAAATTATGTGGTGCATTATAACAAAAAAGTAGAGACGAAAGAACTGGAAGATAGAGAAATCTTTCAGTTAGAGGTCACCGGCCAAACAGGTACGAAAAAAGTTACTGGCCAAACAGGTACGGAAAATGTTACTGGCCAAACAGGTACGGAAAAAGTTACTGGCCAAACAGGTACGGAAAAAGTTACTAGCCAAACAGGTACGAAAAAAAAATTACTGACCAAACAGGTACAAAAGAAGTGAGCGTTCAAGCAGGTACGGAAAGAGATACACACGAGAAGGTGAATCAAGTCACCACGGAAGATGCATTGGACCACACAGATGTAGATTCCAGACCAGACGTCATTCATGAACCGGAGGAAGACGAGCACATCAAAACAACTACGGAAGAGCTCGAAGTTGTTCCATTGTTTGAACAAAAACCTGAACAGAAGGTGTATATAGGCACGAGATTGAGCCCCGGTCGAAAAGGTAAGTTAATTGATTATTTAAAGGCTAACGTAGATTGCTTTGCATGGTCCCACTCAGATATGACACGTATCCCACTAGAAGTGATGACTCATAAACTAAATGAAGATCCATCCTTCGTACCTGTTAAGCAGAAGAAAAGAAAGCAAGGACCATTCAAGAACCAAGTGATTGACGAAGAGGTACTGAAACTCTTGAAAATTGGTTCGATACGAGAGGTAACGTACCCTAACTGGTTAGCTAACACTGTGGTAGTAGCTAAAAAGAACGGCAAATGGAGAGTATGTGTAGATTATACTGATTTAAATAAAGCATGCCCCAATGATTCATTCCCATTACCACATATAGATCAAATGATTGATGTCACCACAGGCTATGAACTGCTAAGCTTTCTAGATGCATATTCTGTTTATTATCAGATTAAAATGGATCCCTCAGACGAAAAAAAAACCTCCTTTATTACGAACAGGGGGACTTATTGTTATAAAGTCATGGCATTTGGCTTAAAAAATGCTGGAGCCACGTATCAAAGGTTAGTGACCAAGATGTTCCAGGAACATCTGGGAAAAACGATGGAAGTTTACATCGACGACATGCTGGTAAAATCAACACGAGCGGAAGACCATTTCCAGCACCTCTCCATTACATTTGACATTTTACGCAAGTATAATATGAAGCTAAATCTAGAAAAATACGCTTTTGGCGTAGAATCAGGTAAATTCTTGGGTTTCCTTGTGTCAAACAGGGGAATATAGGTAAATCCCCCTCAAATTAAGGCTATAGAAGAAATACCTAATGTACTTATAAATAAAAAAGAAGTTCAAAGACTAACGGTAAAAATCGCAGCTTTGGGAAGATTTATTTCCAGGTCTTCCGAGAAAAGTTTTAAATTCTTTTCAGTCCTCAAAAAGAAGAATCAGTTCGAATGGATTGAAGAATGTCAACAAGCTCTCAAGAATCTGAAATCTTATCTATCAAAACCCCCGCTGCTATCAAAGCCAAAGGAGGGGGAGAGGTTGTACGTCTACTTGGCTGTCTCAGAAATTGTTGTAAGTGCAGTATTGGTAAGAGAAGATAAAGGTAACCAATCTCCTATTTATTATGTAAGTAAAACTTTACTAGATGTTGAAACCAGATATCCACATCTAGAAAAGTTAGCCTTAGCTTTAATAATGGCATCTAGAAAATTACGACCATATTTTCAATGTCATCCAATCACTGTTGTGACTTCGTATCCTTTAAGAAATATTTTGCATAAACAAGAACTATCGGGAAGATTAGCCAAGTGGTCCATAGAATTAAGTGAGCATGAAATAATATATCAGCCTAGGACTGCAATTAAGTCTCAAATCTTAGCTGATTTTGTCGCTGACTTTAGTAGTAGCATTGTCCCTAAAGTGGAAAAAGAGTTACAACTCTTTAACGGTGCTAATCCGGGTTTATGGACCCTATTTACTGATGGCTCTTCCAATATAAAAAGCGCTGGCTTAGGCATGGTCTTAATATCACCCACGGGTGAAAAGACACGATATGCTATTAAATGTTATCCTATAACTAACAACGATGTAGAGTACGAAGCTGTGATTGCAGGACTAGAGCTCGCACGAGAACTCTCAATCTAGCAAATTGTAATCAACAGCGACTCCCAACTGGTAGTGAATCAGATACAGGGGACTTACATTGCTCGAGAGACTCGGATGTAATAGTACCTGGAAAAGGCACGAGAGCTCGTGAGACAATTCAAAACATGGAAGGTAATACAAATACCTAGAGAAGAAAATGCGGAGGTGGATGCATTACCTAACCTCGCAACAGTCACGGAAGTAACAAACAAAGACAATGTAATTGTCATTCATTTATTCCATTCAGCGATCGACCATGACAGAAATGAGGTAACTTTCAACAATTTAACCTGGGATTGGAGAAACGAAATTCTAAGATTTTTGCAGAATGGTACCGTACCTGAAGATAAGAAAATAGCTCAAGCACTCAGCCGTAAAGCTTCACGGTACTGCCTCATTCACAATACATTATATCGCAAGTTGTTCAGAGGGACCCTAGCTAAATGCCTCAGACCTAATCAAACGAAGTTCATGATGAAAGAAGTCCACGAAGGACACTGTGGAAATCACTCAGGGGCGAGATCCTTGGTAAAAACCCTAATCAGAGCTGGGTATTATTGGCCTAAGATGGAATAAGAGGCCGAGAACTTCGTGTCCAAATACGACAGATGCCAAAGGTTCGCCAATAACATGCATCGTCCAGCGGAATTATTGCATCCAATTATATTTCTGTGGCCCTTCATGAAATGGGGTATTGACATAGTGGGACCTCTTCCCCCAGCTAAAGGGCAGGTACCATTTCTACTCGTGCTAACCGACTATTTTACAAAATGGGTAGAGGCAGAAGCATTCAAACAGGTGCGAGAAAAGGAAGTTAAAAGCTTCTTATGGCGAAACATAATATGCCTCTTTGGAATACCAAAGGAGATTGTTTGTGATAATGGCCCACAACTCATAGGCTCACAAATCACAGAGTTCTTCGAACGCTGGCAAATCAAACGGATCACTTCAATGCCATACCACCCCGTGGCTAACGGTCAAGCGGAGTTAGTGAATAAAATCATCATCAACAACCTAAAGAAGCGACTAGATAAAGCCAAAGGAAATTGTCCTGATGAGTTACCAGCGGTACTATGGGCATATAGAACAACTTCAAAAATAGCCACGGGAGAAACTCTGTTCGCGCTTGTCTATGGCTCAGAAGCCTTAATACCTATGGAAATTGGCGAACCAAGCATAAGGTTTATAACAGCCACGGAGGAAGCAAACGACAGCGAATTGAGGACTAATCTAGATCTGCTCGAACCACGAAGGGAAACAGCACTAATACGGATGGCAGCTCAAAAATAAATCATAGAGCATTATTACAACCGTAAATCTCATCTTAGATACTTCAAAATTAGGGACTTCGTCCTAAAAAAAGTCTTTCAAACAACGAAAGAATCAGGCGCAGGAAAGCTAAATCCAAATTGGGAAGGACCCTACAAAGTCCGAGGCATAGCTGGGAAGGGTGCCTACAAGCTGGAAGCTATAGACGGCAGAATCCTACCGACAAGTTGGAATGCCATCTACTTGAAGAAGTACTACTTCTAAGGGAAGAAGTACCCCTGGTCAGGTATCACACGTTCGATTTTATTTTGAACATTTAAAATTTTACTAACTTTTTTAGATGATAGGCATAAAGCTAACCCATCACCAGATGATGATATTAGAACTGCAAAGACGCGAGGAAGTAACTCTATTCCCGGTCTAGGGTTACACTTTCTGATGGACGTTTTAAAGGGTTAAGTAGTCATCATCTAAAAACTATATACCATCAAGTCCCGCATGTATTTCCTTTTCAAGAAAAGGACCACAAAGAAGGAATAGTCAAATGCTCGAGATTTCATTCTTCAAAGCTCAAACACTTGGGGGACTATACACTATGGAAGGCTAAGACGAAGCAAAGAAGACTATCAGAAAGTCAAAGCTCGAGCCTGAAGATCAATCTACCCAACAAGACAAGTGATACGAGCATAATCGAAAGAGCTGAAGACTCAAATACAAAGCCTAATCCAAAAACCTTCGAACATGTTCAGGTTGAAAGGCAAAATATTAACCACGAGGAAGAAATGCACATCTTTGTACTTATTCAAAAGAAAACGGTTGTTACCAAAAACAGTTAGGGGTAAAAGATTATCATCATTGTACTCATTCAAAAACTGTTGTAAATAAAAACAGTTACGAAATCTTTGTACTCATATAGAAAGTTATCAAATAAAACAGTTACGGATAAAAGATCAAAATCCTTGTATTTGTTCAGAAAACTGTTATCAAATAAAACAGTTATGGATGTAAGAGCATTTCCCTCGTACTTATTAAAAACTGTTATCAACAAAAACAGTTACCGGGTGAGAATCCCAATCTTTATGAAAACTGTTACAAATGAAAAACAATTGTTCTCTTGTATTAACTCGAAAAAACTGTTACTTATGAAAAGCAGTTACGAAATACAAGTGTATATCAAAATCTGTTAAAAGAAAACAGTTGCAACATGAGTTTTAGATGATAATCAAACACATGTAAAATGTTGTGGAAGTTCAAACAAAAACTCTCCTCAGAAACATTCTTAAACATGTGAAAAATTCCTATCACTCTATTGCATTATTACACCATCATGAAGTTGATACGTCTTCTTCATTAAGTGTCAATCATAAAGGGCCCTCTTTCATAAACAATGCCTATTACAAAAAGTCTCGCATTTTATATGCAACACCGTGCCTACTATGAAAAGGTACGAATAATTTCAGCATCTTCATGCAAACACTCAGATGTAAAACAAAAACCTCAAAAATCAAGCATGAACTCAGAGGTAAAATAAAAACCTCAAAAATTAAACATGCAAAAGACTTAAGAGTGAAAACTCAAAGCAAGAAAAGTCATACTTGCATATATTAAAAAGCGGCTAAGTAGGAACTAAGTATTGACTAGATACTTAGCCGCATATAGTTTCTGTACATTAAGGTGCCCCTAAGTTGTCAGTTGGGGACTTTAAAAGATCCAAATTTACCCCCGATGGAGCTGGGGGTAACCACCAATAAAATAATAAAAAAAGTGGTGAACCAACATCTTAATCTTCTTGAGGAGGAGGAGTGACTTCTTCACTGGCGGTAGGAACAGGAGAAACTTGGGACAAAGAGGTGTGAGCAGTAGGAGTCTCACCTTCAGGTGAAGAGAGATTCTGATCTTCTTGAGCCTTCTCCATGGCTTCCTTGATTTTTGCTATTTCAGCACTAAGGTCGAAACCCTCTTGACTCATTTTCGTCAATGTGTCAAGGCGAGAATTCATGTACGCCCAAGTAACATCGACAGCAACCGCCTCTTTGAGAGTTTCATAATCTCTCTCCCATAGCTAAAGCTCAGCTCTTAGCCCGTCCTTCTCAGCTTTAGCAGCTTCATGGGCAGCCCTCAAAGGCATAATTGACTCATCCAGAGTGTGGACTTTGTCTAAAGCATTGCGAAGATCTTCCTGGGTCCGGGTGAGTGACTGCACAAGCTCGCCTGAGTATTCCTCCTTCTGCCCTAACAAGTCTTTCAATCTCCTGTCTTCTTCTGAGGCACGGGATAATTTCTCAGCAAACGAACACTCAAGAATGCTCTTGTCTTTTTCTGCTTGGTTAGAGGAAACCTTCTCCACTGCCAACTTCGTAGCCATGACTCTCATCTGTCGCTCCAAGGTACACTTTTCTTCTTCTAAGGCTTCCCTGTCGAGCCTCAGGCTTTCATATTGCCCCTTCCAATTCCCTGCTTCAGCATGCCACTCATGTAACTCTTGCTCCGTGTTAGAAATCCTCTTCATGAGTTCCATGCATATAATATTGGTCTACAAAAAAAAGAAATCAATTAGATACGATAGGATTCATGTACAAAAATGAAATGAGAGAAAACGCATTTTACCTTCAAAGAGGAATGTACGACTTCATTAGCCCATGTAAAGGCGCTATGGCTATCAAGTTTGGTCCTCTCTGTTGGGCCAATCAAAGGCTTCAGCCACACATCAGGTTGGCCAGATTTCTTAAAAAGGCTCCCATCAGCCGGAACCTCAATTAGCACTTGCCTTATCTCCCTGCTGGAAGACCCTACTTCTCTAACAGGAGGCACGGAAGCAGGCTGAGATAAAGGAGCCACGGGTAATGAAATTTGTGGAGCAGAATAAGTATCAGGCGCTGAAACTTTAGGAGATGAGAAAGCCACGGGAAAGGCAGCAGCAGAAGTAGTAATAGCCAAAGGAGTAGAGGAAATAGCCGGAATGGACGAAGAGATTTCTCTAATGGAGGGGGCAAAAAAATCCATAGGCGTCTCATTAGCAGCAGGGCCAAGGCCTTCGCGAAATAGATGATCCACAGAATCATGTGCAAGAGAAGAAGAAGCATCCCCAGATGTAGAAGGTCTAACATCAGGCACTGAAGACACTGCCACGGGTGTAGACTCATCGTCTGAGACCACCCTTCTTCTACGTGATCTGTGCACCAAAGTTCCCTCCTCCTCTTCTTCTTCTTCTTCTAAGGTCCTAGACCCACTAAATTTCCTCTTTGAAGAAGAGGAGACAGTAATAATTTCCTGGGCCTGAGACAAGGACATCTTCAAAATGGATGCAGTAGACAGCCCCCGAGCAGAAAACCCGGTCGAGAGAAAAAAGGTTAAACAAACGAAGAAAAAGAGGATCGACGTAAGGAAAAGAAGAAAAAAACAAAAGTTTCACTTACCGTGAGTCTTTACTTTCCAACCGTACTTCCCGGAGAAGTACTTCCAAGATATTTCCTCTAATGTAGCAACCGACAACAACTTTTCAACCCAATCACGAATACCGGAGACATTCTTAACAGTACCCATGATTGCTGAAAGAAGAAGAAAATAGCTACGGTGTTAATAAAACACTTAAAGCAAAGAGAAGAAAAATAACAAATGTGAGCTAAAATGTACTCACGTGCACGATTCCACTTCTCAGGGAAGGGAAGATTTTCCTCACCCATTAAACTAGACTTGGGCACAACAACGTACCGAAGGTACCAACCTCTATCCTTATCGACATCAGGGGTTACCAACACTCTCTTGCTCTTGGCAGCCAGAGTGAAAACCCACTGACGAAACAAAGTAGGAGAATAAAGATGAATGAGGTGATTGAAGGTAAAAGGAACCGAGGCTAAAGAATCTAAACATCTAAGACACGCGAAAACCTGCCACAAAAGAGGACCAACTTGTCCTAAGAAAATGTTGAAGAAACGACAAAATTCGATGATGACTGGATCAATAGGAGGTCTAAACTCTAGAGTGAAAGGGTAGGTGTAAACAAAAGAATGCCCTATCTTGTAAGACGTTATTATTTGATTGCTATTTGGAATAACAATGGGAAAATCAGACGCCCAAGAACATCCCCGCGAACAAGGGGAATCAAACCTTCAATAATAAGAGTGGGATACCTGTCAACACTATCAAGGGATAACGACTGATCTACAAGGACATGACTATCCCTAGTGAAGGTAAACTCAGCAGGAATGATTTCATCCACTCGTGGTTCGTGAAGGGGTTCATGATGATCTCTACCCGTGGAAAAAGACCTGGAAGCCCTAGCTCTTGGAGAGACTAAAGACCTAGCAGAAGGAGGGTAAAAAATCTGGGAAGAAGAAGAGCCCCTCAAAGGAGTAGAGCTTAAACTCCTTAGTCTACCACCCCTCCAACTCCGAGTTGGAACAGAAGAGGGTGTCAAGTTCTCGATGTCTATTACTCTTTTAGATTGGTTCGAAGAAGACATGTTTACGAAGACAAGAAGAAATTCTTTACAAATAAAAGAGACAAGCTAGAAAGTGTTTCGTGGAAGTGAAGAAAAGAAAAGAGGTATTTATACTTGAAGACAACCGTCAAACATGGGAAAAACAATGATGAGAAAAGTCATAATTGAAGGTGTCACTTCGTGACTGATGCACTCGAAAAAAGCCCTAAAAGACGCCGAGTAACTGCAGAACCAATCAGGAGGGAACACGTGGATTGACCATTAAATGGAAGCGACAAGCGACGCCTATGTTCAGAGAAGGATACAATGTTTCGAGGTAAAGAGGCGGCAAAATGTTCACGCCATAAATGCATATCCACTTACCAAATATTAATCGATAAATAAATGGTAAGTGGGGGGACTATCTGTATTGGTAAAAAAGAGTTTCACACGTAAGATGATTCCTGACAACTCAGCCAGCTCCGTGGACCAAGGAAAATATGAGAGCTGGATATGATTCTATAAAAAGGTACGGAACAAAGAGGTACGGATAAATAAATCCACGGGGTAATCAGCTATGGGAAACCCAACCTGATTGGGACAAGGAAGAGATACGGTCAAAATGAATCCGGACAGAGCTATGGGTAGATCCAGAAATCCTCAATTAATGACTCACACGTTACACAACCTTCACGCAACAGTTACGTTTATCCTTTGTAACCTCCAATTAATGTAGTAATTAGTCATTAATGGGTGATCATTGTAAAATGCAGACGTTATATTGAGAAACTTCCTATATAAGGGAAGAGGAAATAGCTTGTAAAGACACCTGAATAACAAATACAATACAATACACTTTACTTTTCTGAGCATCTTATTATCATCTTTTACTTATTCTTCTTTACTTAATATTATTTCCTTGATTATCAGTAACCCGTGTTCATCCTAAAAATAACTTTGGTCAAAGGATCTAATTCTTTGGTTAAACAATTATTACTGTTGATTATTCCTTTGCATTTATGGTTTCTTATTGTTGATTTTCTTGCCAAACTGTTGTTTTTTATATTTATGCACGAGGGGACAGTTTGTGCCATGTTTATGTTATTTATGCACGAGAGGACATTCCGTGCCATGTTTATGTTGTTTATGCACGAGGGGACATTCCATGCCATGTTTATGTTATTTGTGCACGAGGGGAAATTCTGTGCCTTGTTTATGTTCTTTATGCACGAGGGGACATTCCGTGCCATGTTTATGTTGTTTAGGCACGAGGGGACATTCCGTGCCATGTTTATGTTATTTATGCACGAGGGGACATTCCGTGCCATGTTTATGTTGTTTATGCACGAGGGGACATTTCGTGCCATGTTTATGTTGTTTATGCCCCAGGGGACATTTCGTGCCATGTTTATGTTATTTATGCACGAGGGGACATTCCGTGCCGTGATTGTGATATTTTATGCACAAGGGGACATTCCGTGTCATCTTCGTGATATTTATGCATGATTGTGATGTTTTATGCACGATGGGACATTCTGTGCCGTGTTATGATACTTTAGCATGAGGGGACATGCCGTGTCGTTTCTTTGCAATTGTTTATTTCGTGTTATTAATTTCTGTTATTATTTTTTATATTTAATTGTTGCCTCGTTCCGTCATTTCAGTAATTGCTATCCCTTTTCCCTAGCATGTTTCCCCATTATTGTACTTAACTGTTTACTTCCTATTGTTATTTCCCGTTATATTTTATTTAAACTGCACAGGTGCTATTACTTGTCGTGTCCTAGGCTCGTCGCTACTTCGCCGAGGTTAGGCTCGGCACTTAGTCAGTACATGGGGTCAGTTGTAGTGATACTACACCTGCACAATTTTTGATGTGCTGGACCTAGTGGTTACTGATCTAGGTGGCTCCCTTCGGTCCATCAGGCGATACTGAGGTAGTCCTGCAAACGTCCGCGGGCCTTGGCGTCACCTCCTATGTTATTTCTCTCCTGTCTTTACATATTTCTGAGACAGTAGTACTTTATTTGTTCAGACATATATACTTGTAGTATTCATAGACAGTCCGTGAAATTGTGACACTGAATCCTGGGAAGTTTATTGTGGAAAGCGTGTTGCGGAGTAGCTTATCGGGCTAGTTTGAGGTAAGTAATGTCTTTAAATCATGCCCTGAGGGTATGAAACCCCGGTCTTTACATCCTTTCACTGTTTTGGAGTGACGCACACACTGGATGATGAGTGTGGGGTGTGCACGAGTTGAGAAATTGGGAATTTGTTCCTTCTGAGACAACTATTGAGTTGCTAGACTGTTTTGAAATCATATGTTAAATAGTATTACTATGTTTTTGATATATTTGGGTTGTAAGCCACCTTTGAGGCCTTGTGCAAATCTATTTAAACCCCTTGGGGGCTATTTTATGATATTCCTCATATAGAAATTATTATTTTACACTCAGTACTTCTTGTTAAATTGTGGACACTCAGTTATTTTGAAATTATTATTTCCTTAAATGAAATACTGTTTTGGGTCGAGAACCTTGTTTATTTATGGCTCGGGTGGCATGTTTAGAGTGTCTGACTGAGTGAGGCCGAGGGCCAATATTGTGAGGATATTTATGATATGAGAGAGGCTTAGTGCCTGAGTGATTGATGCCATGATTTGGTTGATTATAGCGCTTGGGCTGTAGGAGCCCCTGCGGAGTCTGTACACACTCCCAGTGAGCGCAGGTACCTACTGAGTGCGAGTGCCGAGTGCTGAGTGATTGGGAGGCATGAGTGACTGTGAGGTGCTGAGTGACTGTTATTGAGTGATGGTGAGGTGCTGAGTTACTGATTATGAGTGATGATTTGGCCCGAGGGGCAATTTATAATGATATTTTGCAGAGCTTTTGATTATGATTCACTTCATTTTTCATACTGAGATTTTTCGAAGTTTACTGAGGAACATTTGAGAATGTACTTGTTCAAAGGATTTTTACAGAAACTGGTTTTCAAACATATGTACTAGATGTTTACTTATTAAGACTCAGTATTTTTACTATTTGTGAATTGATGTCTGGTACTGTGTGATTCTCATCTTCAGACTTGATTTATTTTCATTACTACTGAGTTGGCGTACTTATCATTACTCCCTGCACCTCTGTGTGTATATCCAGGTACTGGTTCTGAGCAGTAATAATCTGAGCTCGATCGGCGTCAGCATTCGGGATTACGAGGTAGCTGCCAAGCGTCCACAGCTTCTACAATTCCCTTCCTTCAGTAGTATTTTGTATTTTCTTCTGAGATATTGTTTTATGAAATTAGCAGTGTTAGTATTGTTCTTAGATGCTCGTGATCAGTTGACTCCAGTTCTGGGGAATGGTTTTAGACTGTTAAATTATATTACGTTCTATTAAAGACTTAGAAGATTTTTACTTGCTATTAATGATTTTGGTAAATTTTATTAAAGGAATTGTGTAATTATGTGATGGTGGCTAGCCCAGTTCCATGATAGGCGCCATCACGACCAGTTAGGATTTAGGGTCGTGAAAAGTTAGTATCAGAGCACTAGGTTACATAGGACTCAAGCAGGTTTAGTAGAGTCTTGCGAATCGGTATGGAGACGTTTGTACTTATCTTCGAGAGGCTACAGAACCCTTAGGATAAACCTCACATTCTTGAATTCTTGTGGTGCGAATCCATTTTATTCAGCCAAAAGTGTAACTCATTGAATTCCTTTCATGTAATCGAATGCGCACGTGAGCACTTGGTATCAGTTGTGCATCGACGACTTGTGACTTTCATGGATGAGATATGATTTTTAGCATGTTGATAATGGGACAGTCTGGAGGACTTGAGGCCAGATTTTGTCTGTTGCTTGAGTGCTGAGATTTTGCTCGTGTGAGCCCATGTATTTGGGGACTTATATGTCCGTTGGTGTCCTTATTGATGGGACTTTATGACTAGAGGACTATATGGTGAGCGTGACTTGAGGGTGAGATGTGTTCATATTGCTTGATTGTGACAAAAAAGGGCTGGCGGGATATGTAGCAAGAACTAGTGAGTGTTTGACTTTCGTCTGCAGCTGGCATATTGCCTCGCGTTGTGAGTGTATTGGAAGACCTCTCATGTTGTTTAGATGTGGAGTGAGTGGATTTTTAGTGTTGTGTTCTGAGTTCCTAGTGATGCCTTTTGGGCCGACGAATGCCCCAACAGCGTTTATGTATTGATTAATGGTGTATTCCAGCCGTATTAGCACTCCTTTGTTATTGTATTTATTGATGGCATCCTGGCGTACCCACGTAGCCAGGGGTAGAATACTCAACATTTGATGATGGTATTATAAGGATCCCGGGAGGAGGAGCTCTAACCAAAGTTCTCCAAGTGTAAATTTTGGCCCAGTTCAGTAGCATTCTTGGGACACGTGGTGTCCAGTGAAGGTATTAATGTGGTCAGACGAGTGGGGTAGATCATCCAAAAGCTCAAGATTTCTTGGACCCCAGGTCCAGTGTTAGTATTGCAAACAGCTTTAGGTTCTTATACCGCGTATCTAGATGCCTCGAGGAAAGACATTGGTTGTGTTTTAATGCAGGAAGGTATAGTGATTGCGTGATAGCTATAATTTTCGGAAGTGTATAGAGAGATATCCTTTTGAGGCTAAGAAAGCAGGGGTATCTCTTGCGGGTTGTTCGAGGTGTGTGATCCTTATGTTAATCTGTAGTAAGTTCTCTTCTACCAGTAAATGATATATGTTGTAATTTGACTTAGATTGCTTGTGGGAGGTGGCATGACCATTTTAATTGTGAATGCGAGATTTGAATACGACTTGAGGTGTTAGATGGTTTGGGTCATATGAGCTTATGAAGGATTTAGTTGAATCTCACCACAGTATGGTGGCAGTGATAGCATATGGGCCTCGTGAGTTATGGTTTGCCTTGATCTTTGGCTTTGAACCAAGTGGGGGAGTCTGTTAATGACGAGTTGATTGCACGATTATGTGTTGTAATGGTTTCGGTTCGAGGTATATTGGTAAACCAGTTATGACCTATAGAGGTGGAGTCTGGGAATGACTCGAGTAATGAAAATTCTTCGATACAGGTGGTAATGTACTCTACGGGTATATGGACTTTATTGAATGATTGAGTTGTAATGGTAAAAAGTGTAGTGTGTGCAGTGTATGAGTTGCTTGTTACTTCAAATGTGTGGATTATTTTCCTAGTGTGTGGTTTGCAACGGGGTCAGGTCGTTCTGTCTGCTTGGTCAGTGTAATTGAAATTTGCGTAGAGTGGATTACTCTCGAGAATGGTTCTGACGGATTCAAGGTTATATGTAGAAATTGAGGATCTTCAAGGTGTGAATTGGGCTAGAACTGAGATTTACGTGGAGGGTATCAAGGCTTGTGATGTCTTTACATTATCATGGATTCCATCTATCAGTAAAGTGAAGGTAATGGTTTCAGATTCGCAGGAAGTCTCTTCAGAGTAAGTATTTTGAATGTGTCACATGTTGGGGATATTTCAGGGAGTACTCAGCAGCTTATGAGACTTAGACAGTACATATTATGCTCGGGTTTCGTGCGGTGAGTCTGGATTGAGAATTGCGGTATTATGGCAAGAGGAAGTATCAATACGAAGGTAAGTCAGAAGGAACTTGAATAAATTGGACAACTTGGTAGTAGGTAGGATCGGCATGATAAGGGATATGATAATTATGTAGGTGTTATGAAGTAATGAGTTGTTACAGGTGTTTCTTGGCAGTTCTCTTGGGATTTGGTGGCATGCGTAGCTTGGTTGAGTTAGAAGCATTCGGTCCTGACGGTTGGTGTTGTACAAATGTGATTTAGAGAGTTCTTGACGGTTTCTACCACGGTTAGAGATGTATATTTTCTACTGGCGTAAGGGCCATGTGATGTATAGTGATTTTGATTCTAAATGGGATCAATGGAAAGTTCTTGGCTAGTTGAGTACGTAGCTGTTGTGGAAGGGAGCACGAAGTTCTCATATTTATCATAGGATTGCATGGCGTATGCGGTATTTTGTGTATATTGGAGATTGGCATATGTGAGGCCACAGTTCAGTTCTAGAAGGAAGGTCAGCACTGGCAGTTTCAGATTACTAGGTAAAGGATACCACTATTGGGTGGCTCGATGAGGTATACATTCAGAAAAGGCAATGTGTTTGAGTTAAGGGTGCTTCATTGGAATGGCGACGCTCTCTTGTTGGATCGACTGCGGATATTCAAGGTTGCTTGGTGACACAAAGGAATTATGGGGGTATCCCTCGTGGAAAGAATGAGAATTAGGGATGTGTTATATATTCGAGCGGTGGAGTGGAGATCAGATATAGTAATTTGTGCGCTTCAGGGGCTTCGATACTGGGAAATTTCATAAACAGATTACTTTTGTAGTTGTGAACTACTAGGATGCGATCAAAGCTAGTCAGGTGTTAGTATATTCCATGATTCAATCATTATGAACATTCGGAGAGTTATCTACCTGTTGTGAGTGACCAGAGTTGACTTAGAGTTATTGGTAGGCCAGTATGGGTGTGTGTTCGGCACTGAGTCGGTAATTTTGACCCCGAATTGCTATTGTTGAGGGATGTAATTGTCAGTGAGCATATTCATGTTTTGGAGTGATCCATGAGTTACCTTTCGGTGTTTCGAGGTGTTGTGATTGTTGGTTATATGTGCATAGGGTACGGTTCTATCTGGGCTTTATAGCGAGACTTGAGTAAGGTAAGTAATTGGGTGTTGCAGGATATAGACGTATTGGCTATGTTCTTGCTGGTTCGGGTGGCATGGTATCATCCGATTTCCTCGTGGTTATGGTAATGCACTTTGAGTACTTGATGTCGAATTGCGCATGGTTACTGATTTTGGGCAAGGTGGCTTGAAGTATTTCATGTGGACCAACGCTTCGATGGGATCACGCATTGTAGCGGAGTTAGGTAGAGGTAAGCTCCTTGGTGTCAGATTCGTGCATTCTGATTTTACGATGTGTGCCAGGCTTTTAGCATGATGTGGTAATGGTAAGTGTTAGTGGCAGGATAGTCCTCTCGTGTGAGTCTTCTTTATTATATGAATTGAGCTCTTGGGATGTTGTTATTGAGTGCACGAGTTGCACAAGTTATGGCTCTGGATGGTATTGATGCTGATCGGACGAATGGTGCTAGTTTCTACGTGTTTCTTTCATCATCGGCAGTATATGAAAGTATTAGAGCGAAGCATTTCTTGATAAGAGGTTATGTACCAGCATTGGGTTATTTTGAGAAGCTATTGTGATAGGAGTTATTGCTATGAGTGCTTAAGTCATGAGAAATATTATGTGATTACATCTTGGGTTACGGATATGGCTTGATACAGCGTGTTCAGACTATTCAGTTTATAGTTATGGAATATTGATCTTCTAAATTATTTCCGAAGTGGAAATATAGTTCTAAGGTTTATGAGTTACATTGGATTTCGAAATTTCAACTGTGTTGCTATATTGGACCTATGGGATTGGGTGACGAGGGATCACCTACAAATATGTGCATGGTAGGTTACACGGCAATTTTGGTGGTGTTTGGAACAACTCTAGGCACGTTCGAGGATGAATGTATGTGTAAGTGGGGGAGAATGTTAGACTCGGTCGGTCGTTCCGTAGATTTGCACCGTTATTCCTGTTTTTGAGTTGTTATGCAAGGTTTAGTTGTTTATGATGTGTGAGTCGGGTGGTTCGGGTTCAGAATGGTTGTAGTGATAATTGAGACACTTAGTCTCTAAAAATATCTTTATAGTTGGAAAAGTCAAATGGGAGTTGACTTATTGGTAAACGACCTTGGAATGCAAATTTTATGGCTCGGATAGCTTCGTTAGGTGATTTGGGACATAGGAACGTGTTCAAAATGTTTTATGGATGTCCGATGTGGAATGAGGCTTGAATTGGCGAAAGTTAGTTTTTGGTGATTTCCGGTGGGTAGTGTAAAATAGGCTATCGAGGTCGGAATGGAATTTTGGAAGTTGGAACAGGTTCGTAATGTCATTTTGGATATGTGTGCAAAATTTCAGGACAATCGGATGTATTTTGGTTGGTTTCGGCATCGCTGGTGGAATTTAGGAATTTCAAAGTTCATAGGCTTGAATTTGATGTGATTTTGGTGTTTTGATGTTAATTTGGGTGTTCCGAAAGTGCAACTAAGTGTAAATGATCATTTCTGATGTGTTGGTATGTTTGGTTGGGGTCCCGATGGGCTCGGGATTGATTTCGGTGGTTAACGGGAATTTTTGAAGTTGAAAAAAATGCAGCTTCTAGCTGTTGGTGTTTCTGCTGCTATGATTTCCGCACCTGCGGTTTGTGACCGCAAGTGCGAGCCGCAGAAGCGGTGGAAGAAGTCACAGGTGCCGGTTTTGAGGCCTGGAGGAAGATACACAAAAGCGGTTGTGTGGGCCGCATCTGCGAGCCGCAGGTGCGGACCGCGGGTGCGAGGAGAAAGACCGTAGGTGCGAAAAACCTGGGCAGAAAGTATAAAAAGGGGACTTAACGATTTTGTCTTCTTTTCTCCATTGTTGTGCGGGTTCCGAGCTTTTTGAGAGTTTTTGAAGAGGGAAACGATTGTTCTTCATTGAGGTAAGATTTTTGGACTTATTTACTCGATTATATGTGATTAAGGACCTAATTAGTAGTGTTTAATTGGGGAAAATCAGCGGAAAAGAGAGGATTGGGGCTTGAGTTTAAGTGACCTTTTAGGGGTTATTTGAGGGGTCATTTGGACTCCGATTTCAGAGTTCTTTATATGTACGGACTTGTGAGATGATACAGATCGTTTTGGTATAAATTTTGTCAAGTTCCGAGACGTGGGCCCAAGGGTCAGTTTTGGCTAATTTTGGGAATTGTGCATAAAGTTGATATTTTTCTATTTGGTTTCATCCCCCCTAGCATATCTTGATGTGAATAAGCTGAACTTGAAGATTGGGAGCACTTAGAAGTTGATTCGAGGAGCAAGCGTGTTGCAGAGTAGCTTATCGGGCTAGTTTGAGGTAAGTAATGTCTTTAAATCCTGTCCTGAGGGTATGAAACCCCGGACTTTACATCATTTCACTATTTTGGAGTGACGCACACACTGGATGACGAGTGTGGGGCGTGCACGAGTTGAGAAATTGGGAATTTGTTCCTTTTCAGGCAACTATAGAGTTGCTAGATTGTTCTTAAATCATATGTTAAATAGTATTACTATATTTTTGATATATTTGGGATGTAAGCCACGTTTGGGGCCTTGTGCCGATCTATTTAAACCCCTTGGGGGCTATTTTATGATATTCCTTATGTAGAAATTATGATTTTACACTCAGTCCTTTTTGTTAAATTGTGGACACTCAGTTATGTTGAAATTATTATTTCCTTAAATGAAATACTGTATTGGGTCGAGAACTCCGTTTATTTATGGCCCGAGTGGATTGTTGAGAGTGTCGGACTGAGTGAGGCAGAGGGCCAATATTGTGAGGATATTTATTATATGAGAGAGGCCGAGTGCCTGAGTGATTAATGCCATGATTTGGCAGTTTATAGCGCTTGGGCTGTAGGAGCCCCTCCAGAGTCTGTACACACCCCCAGTGAGCGCAGGTACCTACTAAGTGTGAGTGCCAAGTGCCGAGTGATTGGGAGGCATGAGTGACTGTTACTGAGTGATGGTGATGAGCTGAGTGACTGTTACTGAGTGATGGTGATGAGCTGAGTGACTGATTATGAGTGATGATTTGGCCTGAGGGGCAGTTTATAATGATATTTTGCTGAGCTTTTGATTATGATTCATTTCATTTTTCATACTGAGATTTTTCGGAGTTTACTGAGGAACATTTGAGAATGTACTTCTTCAAAGGATTTTTACGGAAACTGGTTTTCAAACATATGTACTAGATGTTTACTTATTAAGACTCAGTATTTTTACTATTTGTGAATTGATGTCTGGTACTGTGTGATTCTCATCTTCAGACTTGATTTATTTTCATTACTACTGAGTTGGCGTACTCATCATTACTCCCTGCACCTCTGTGTGCATATCCAGGTACTGGTTCTGAGCAGTAATCATCTGAGTTCAATCAGCGTCAGCATTCGGGATTTCGAGGTAGCTGTCCAGCGTCCACAGCTTCTCCATTTCCTTTCCTTCAGTAGTATTTAGTATTTTCTTCTGAGACATTGTTTTATGACATTAGCAGTGTTAGTATTTTTCTTAGATGCTCGTGATCAGTTGACTCCAGTTTTGGGGAATGGATTTAGACTGTTAAATTATATTACGTTCTGTTAAAGACTTAGAAGATTTTTACTTGCTATTAATGATTTTGGTAAATTTTATTAATGGAATTGTGTAATTATGTGATAGTGGCTAGCCTAGTTCCACGATAGGCGCCATCACGACCAGTTAGGATTTAGGGTCGTGACAAGCTGGGATCAGAGCACTAGGGTACATAGGACTCAACGGTCATGAGCAGGTTTAATAGAGTCTTGCAGATCGGTACGGAGACGTCTGTACTTATCTTCGAGAGGCTACAGAACCCTTAGGATAAACCTCACATTCTTGAATTCTTGTCGTGCGAATCCATTCTATTCAGCCAAAAGCGTAACTCATTGAATTCCTTTCATGTACTCGAATGTGCACGTGATCGCTTGGTATCAGTTGTGCATGGACGACTTGTGTCTTTCATGGATGAGATGTGATTTTTAGCATGTTGATAATGGGCCAGTCTGGAGGACTTGAGGCCATATTTTGTCTGTGGCTTGAGTGCTGAGATTTCGCTCGTGTCAGCCCATGTATTTGGGGACTTATATGTCCATTGGTGTCCTTATTGATGGGGCGTTGTGACTAGAGGACTATATGGTGAGCGTGACTTGAGGGTGAGATGTGTTCATATTGCTTGATTGTGACAAAAAGGGGCTGGCGAGATATGTAGCAAGAACTAGTGAGTGTTTGACTTCCGGCTGGAGCTGGCATATTGCCTCGAGTTGTGAGTGTATTGGAAGACCTCTCATGTTGTTTAGGTGTGGAGTGAGATTATTTTTCCTGTTGTGTTCTGAGTTCCTGGTGATGCCTTTCGGGCCGACGAATTCCACAACAGCGTTCATGTATTGATTAATGGTGTATTCTAGCCGTATTATCACTCCTTTGTTATTATATTTATTGATGGCATCCTGGCATACCCACGTAGCCAGGGGTAGCATACTCAACATTTGATGATGGTATTATAAGAATCCCGGGAGGAGGAGCTCTAAGCAAAGTTCTCCAAGTGTAAATTTTGGCCCAGTTCAGTAGCATTCTTTGGACACGTGGTGTCCAGTGAAGGTATCCATGTGGTTAGACGAGTGGGGTAGAGCTTCCAGAAGCTCAAGATTTATTGGACCCCAGGTCCAGTGTTAGTATTTCCATAAGCTTTAGGTTCTTATACCGCGTATCTGGATGCCTCGAGGAAAGACATTGGTTGTGTTTTAATGCAGGAAGGTATAGTGATTGCGTGATAGCTATGATTTTCGGAAGTGTAAAGAGAGATATCATTTTGAGGCTAAGCAGGCAGGGGTATCTCCTGCGGTTGTTCGAGGTGTGTGATCCTTATGTTAATTTGTAGTAAGTTCTCTTCTACCAGTAAATGATGTATGTTGTAATTTGAGTTAGATTGCTTGTGGGAGGTGGCATGATCATTAAAATTGTGAATGCAATATTTGCATACGACTTGAGGTGTTGGATGGTTTGGGTCATATGAGCTTATGAAGGATTTAGTTGAATCTCACCACAGTATGGTGGTGGTGTTAGCATATGGGCCTCGTGAGTTATGGTTTTCCTTGATCTTTGGCTTTGAGCCAAGTGGGGGAGTTTGTTAATGACGAGTTGATTGCACGATTATGTGTTGTAGTGGTTTCGGTTCGAGGTATATTGGTAAACCAGTTATGACCTATAGAGGTGGAGTCTGGGAATGACTCGAGTAATGGAAATTCTTTGATACAGGTGGTAATGTACTCTACGGGTATATGGACTTTATTGAATGATTGAGTTGTAATGGTAAAAAGTGTAGTGTATGCAGTGTATGAGTTGCTTGTTGCTTCAAATGTGTGGATTATTTTCCTAGTGTGTGGTTTGCAACGGGGTCAGGTTGTTCTATCTGCTTGGTCAGTGTTATTGAAATTTGCGTAGAGTGGATGACTCTCGAGAATGGTTCTGACGAATTCAAGGTTAAATGTAGCAATTGAGGATCTTCAAGGTGCGAATTGAGCTAGAACTGAGATTTACATAGGGGATGTCAAGGCTAGTGGTGTCTTTAAATTATCATGGATTCCATCTATCAGTATCAGGAAAGTGAAGGTAATGGTTTCAGATTCGCAGGAAGTCTCTTCAGAGTAAGTATTTTTAATGTGTCACGTGTTGGGGATATTTGAGGGAGTACTCAGCGGCTTATGAGACTTAGACAGTATATATTATGCTCGGGTTTCGTTCGGTGAGTCTGAATTGAGAATTGCGGTATTAGGGCAAGAAGAAGTATCAATACGAAGGTAAGTCAGAAGGAACTTGAATAAATAGGACAACTTGGTAGTAGGTAGGATCGGCATGATAAGGGATATGATAGTTATGTCGGTGTTATGAAGTAATGAGTTGTTACAGGTGTTTCTTGGCAGTTCTCTTGGGATTTGGTGGCATGCGTAGCTTGGTTGAGTTAGAAGGATTCGGTCCTGACGGTTGGTGTTGTACAAATGTGATTTAGAGAGTTCTTGACGGTTTCTACCACGGTTAGAGATGTATATTTTCTACTGGCGTAAGGGCCATGTGATGTATAGTGATTTTGATTCTAAATGGGATCAATGGAAAGTTCTTGGCTAGTTGGGTACGTAGCTGTTGTGGCTTGGAAGGGAGCACGAAGTTCTCATATTTATCATAGGATTGCATGGCGTATGCGGTATTTTGTGTATATTGGAGATTGGCATATGTGAGGCCACGGTTCAGTTCTAGACGGAAGGTCAGCACTGGCAGTTTCAGATTACTAGGTAAAGGATACCACTATTGGGTGGCTCGATGAGGGTATACATTCAGAAAAGGCAATGTGTTTGAGTTAAGGGTGCTTCATTGGAATGGCGACGCTCTCTTGTTGGATCGACTGCGGATATTCAAGGTTGCTTGGTGACATAGAGGAATTATGGGGGTATCCATCGTGGAATGAATGAGAATCAAGGATGTGTTATATATTCGAGCGGTGGAGTGGAGATCAGATATAGTAATTTGTGCGCTTCAGGGGCTTCGATACTGGGAATTTTCATAAATAGATTATTTTTGTAGTTGTGAACTATGAGGATGCGATCAAAGCTAGTCAGGTGTTAGTATATTCCCTGATTCAATCATTATGAACATTCGGAGAGTTATCTACCTGTTGTGAGTGACCAGAGTTGACTTAGAGTTATTGGTAGGCCAGTATGGGTGTGTGTTCGGCACTGAGTCAGAAATTTTGACTCCGAATTGCTATTGTTGAGGGATGTAATTCTCAGTGAGAATATTCATGTTTTGGAGTGATCTATGAGTTACCTTTCGGTGTTTCGAGGTGTTGTGATTGTTGGTTATATGTGCATAGGGTACGGTTCTATCTGGGCTTTATAGCGAGACTTGAGTAAGGTAAGTAATTTGGTGTTGCAGGATAGAGACGTATTGGCTATGTTCTTGCTGGTTCGGGTGGCATGGTATCGTCTGATTTCCTCGTGGTTATGGTAATGCACTTTGAGTACTTGATGTCGAATTGCGCATGGTTACTAATTTTGGGCAAGGTGGCTTGAAGTATTTCATGTGGACCAGCGCTTCGATAGGATCACCCATTGTAGTGGAGTTAGGTAGAGGTAAGCTCCTTGGTGTCAGATTCGTGCATTATGATTTTACGATGAGTGCCAGGCTTTTAGCATGATGTGGTAATGGTAAGTGTTAGTGGCAGGATAGTCCTCTCGTGTGAGTCTTCTTTATTATATGAATTGAGCTCTTGGGATGTTGTTATTGAGTGCACGAGTTGCACAAGTTATAGCTCTGGATGGTATTGATGTTGATCGGACGAATGGTTGCTAGTTTCTATGTCTTTCTTTCATCATCGGCAGTATATGAAAGTATTAGAGCGAAGCATTTCTTGATAAGAGGTTATGTACCGGCATTGGGTTATTTTGAGAAGCTATTGTGATAGGAGTTATTGCTATGAGTGCTTAAGTCATGAGAAATATTATGTGATTACATCTTGGGTTACGGATATGGCTTGATACAACGTGTTCAGACTATTCAGTTTATAGTTATGGAATTTTGATCTTCTAAATTATTTCCGAAGTGGAAATATAGTTCTAAGGTTTATGAGTTACATTGGATTTCGAAATTTCAACTGTGTTGCTATATTGGACCTATGGGATTGGGTGACAAGGGATCACCTACGAATATGTGCATGGTAGGTTACACGACAATTTTGGTGGTGTTTGGAACAACTCTATGCACGTTCGAGGACGAATGTATGTGTAAGTGGGGGAGAATGTAACGACCCAGTCGGTCGTTCCGTAGATTTGCACCGTTATTCCTGTTTTTGAGTTTTTATGCAAGGTTCAGTTGTTTATGATGTGCTGGAGTCGGGTGGTTCGGGTTTAGAATGGTTGTAGTGAGAATTGAGACACTTAGTCTCTAAAAATAGCTTTATAATTGGAAAAGTCAAATGGGAGTTGACTTATTGATAAACGACCTTGGAATGCGGATTTTATGGCTCGGATAGCTTCATTAGGTGATTTGGGACTTAGGAATGTGTTCGGAATGTTTTTGGGATATCCGGTGTGGAATTAGGCTTGAATTGGCGAAAGTTAGTTTTTGGTGATTTCCAGTCGGTAGTGGAAAATAGACTATCGTGGTCGGAATGGAATTTTGGAAGTTGGAACATGTTCGTAATGTCATTTTGGATATGTGTGCAAAATTTCAAGACAATCGGATGTATTTTGGTTGGTTTCGGCATCGCTGGTGGAATTTAGGAATTTCAAAGTTCATAGGCTTGAATTTGATGTGATTTTGGTGTTTGGATGTTAATTTGGGTGTTCCGAGAGTGCAACTATGTTTAAATGATCATTTCTGATGTGTTGGTATGTTTGGGTTGGGTCCCGATGCGCTCGGGATTGATTTCGATGGTTAACGTGAATTTTTGAAGTTGAAAAAAATGCAGCTTCCAGCTGCTTGTGTTTCTGCTACTGTGATTTCCGCACCTGCGGGTATGTGACCGCAGGTGCGAGCCACAGAAGCGGTGGAAGAAGTCACAGGTGCGGGTTCTGAGGCCCGGAGGAAGATCCGCAAAAGCGGTTGTGTGGGCCGCATCTGCGAGCCGTAGGTGCGACACCTGGGCTGCAGGTGCGAGAATTGTCCGGTTAATGAAAATTCGCAGGTGCGGTCCACTTGAGAGCAGGTGCGGATCGCGGGTGCGAGGAAATAGGCCGCAGGTGCGAAAAACCTGGGCAGAAAGTATAAAAAGGGGACTTAACGATTTTGTCTTCTTTTCTCTATTGTTGTGCGGGTTCCGAGCTTTTTGAGAGTTTTTGAAGAGGGAAATGATTGTTCTTCATTGAGGTAAGATTTTTGGACTCATTAACTCGATTATATGTGATTAAGGACCTAATTAGTAGTGTTTAATTGGGGAAAATCAGTGGAAAAGAGAGGATTGGGGCTTGAGTTTAAGAGACCTTTTAAGGGTGATTTGAGGGGTCATTTGGACTCCGATTTCAGAGTTCTTTATATGTACGGACTCATGAGATGATACAGATCATTTTGGTATAGGTTTTGTCGAGTTCCGAGATGTGGGCCCGGGGGTCAGGTTTTGGCTAATTTTGGGAATTGTGCATAAAGTTGATATTTTTCTATTTGGTTTCATCCCCCCTAGCATATCTTGATGTGAAAAAGCTGAACTTGATAGATTGGGAGCACTCGGAAGTTGATTCGAGGAGCAAGCGTGTTGCAGAGTAGCTTATCGGGCTTGTTTGAGGTAAGTAATGTCTTTAAATCCTATCTTGAGGGTATGAAACCCCGGACTTTACATCCTTTCACTGTTTTGGAGTGACGCACACACTGGATGACGAGTGTGGGGCGTGCACGAGTTGAGAAATTGGGAATTTGTTCCTTTTCAGGCAACTATTGAGTTGCTAGATAGTTCTTAAATCATATTTTAAATAGTATTACTATGTTTTTGATATATTTGGGATGTAAGCCACGTTTGGGGCCTTGTGCCGATCTATTTAAACCCCTTTGGAGCTATTTTCTGATATTCCTCACGTAGAAATTATGATTTTACACTCAGTCCTTCTTGTTAAATTGTGGACACTAAGTTATGTTGAAATTATTATTTCCTGAAATGAAATATTGTATTGGGTCTAGAACTCCGTTTATTTATGGCCCGAGTGGAATGTTGAGAGTGTCTGATTGAGTGAGGCCGAGGGCCAATATTGTGAGGATATTTATGATATGAGAGAGGCGGAGTGCCTGAGTGATTGATGCCATGATTTGGCTGTTTATAGCGCTTGGGCTGTAGGAGCCTCTCCGGAGTCTGTACACACCCCCAGTGAGCGCAGGTACCTACTAAGTGTGAGTGCCGAGTGCCGAGTGACGAGTGATTGGGAGGCATGAGTGACTGTGAGGTGCTGAGTGATGATTTGGCCTGAGGGGCAGTTTATAATGATATTTTGCTGAGCTTTTGATTATGATTCACTTCATTTTTTACGGAAACTGGTTTTCAAACATATGTACTATTTGTTACTTATTAAGACTCGATATTTTTACTATTTGTGAATTGATGTTTGGTACTGTGTGATTCTGATCTTCAGACTTGATTTATTTTCATTACTACTGAGTTGGCGTACTCATCATTACTCCTTGCACCTCTGTGTGCATATCTAGGTACTGGTTCTGAGAAGTAATCATCTGAGTTCGATCGACGTCAGCATTCGGGATTTCAAGGTAGCTGTCCAGCGTCCACAACTCCTCCATTTCCCTTCCTTCAGTAGTATTTAGTATTTTGTTCTGAGATATTGTTTTATTACATTAGCAGTGTTAGTATTATTCTTATATGCTCGTGATCAGTTGACTCCAGTTCTAGGGAATGGTTTTAGACTGTTAAATTATATTACGTTCTGTTAAAGACTTAGAAGATTTTTACTTGCTATTAATGATTTTGGTAAAGTTTATTAAAGGAATTTTGTAATTATGTGATAGTGGCTAGCCTAGTTCCACAATAGGCGCCATCACGACCAATTAGGATTTGGGGTCGTGACAAATGAACATCCAGTTTATTGTGCCATGTAATTTCACCATATTTTTTATTTGTGTTGTAAAAATTGGAGAATAAAGCGGATAACTTGACAAATACATATTACCCCGCCACAAGTTCTAGTAATAGAAGATATTAAATCTTTCCTTTATTTATAGTCTCAGTATAACCAATCGCTTTCGTGCATACTTTAGAAACTAAATAAGTTTCTTTGAGACTTACTACGACACAATACCTTATTGGCAATCAATTGTGTTTCTCCAAAATAGTAATAATTGACTTTTCTAAAGCTCTCAATTAATCATGTACTAACATATATTCATGAACATTCACATGGTGAATATCTTTCTCAAAGAGAAAGTTATACATTATGGCCATGGCCAAAATTATATGCAAGATATGTTTCTTGCATTATTGTTGACTTTTAATAATTACACTGCCATAATATTTTGGTATAATTACAATAGGTACGTGATCAATAACCATTCATGCCATAATAATGAAATTATTTTTTTATTTCATCTCAAACTTTTTTCTAGAGATAAGTGTGGTATATCCACTAGACCACTACCACTAGCACGTTCATATTTTTCAAAGAATGAATATGTATTCATAAATCAGACATTGTCACATTCACATCATGAAAGGACCATAATCATCTATATGTGCTTTACAAAATCTCATGTCAAATCGATGACAAATATTACTTTCACAGAGTGAAGGATTATTTTAAGAACCCTTATTATTCTCATTATCACAATGATGACGATTATAATTTCGTATATTGCCACGTCCACATCCATTGATACATTCACGGTAATATTTGTCTTCTTTCAGACTTATCACATATTACTATCACATTATCTTAAGGGGAATGAGAATGAAGCAAATTCAATGGGACGGGTTTCCACTTCTTTGCCCACAATCATACATGAATCTAATCATGTCAAGGCATAGAAATTTTACCACTTCAGGTGGTTATAATTCCTTGCAAACTCTATAAGAGTTATAATCAAAGTTTATTGTTTTTGCTTGCATTTAAAATCAATTTATAGAATTTTAAGAATTTAAAACAGAAAAGTAAAGAAAATACTTACCTTAAATCCAGAATTTAATCATGAAAGAAGTTCACAGAATAATTGACAATCATTATGCTCAATCTCAAAGCTTCTACTCAATTGGTTAGAGTCTCGTGCTGATAACGTGTTATAAAACAATAAGAAGGGAAGAAGAGTATTGCAGAGTGATCACGCCCAACTATGCCTTATAAAAAGGACTAAGCGATCGTTGCAAATATAATCTGGTTTACAAGTCCGGAGTCGAATCCCACAGAGAACTAAGGCATAGCTATAGTTGTTCACCATCACCAAGAATACAAGCTTGAACAATTCCTAACTTATAAATATTAAGATTCTTGTGTCTAACTAATTAACTAACAAATTAAAATAGTAAATTAACACTAAAGATACTACGGATTGGAGAAAAGATTAAGGAGGTCTAGAGTTATGATTTCCCCAATTGTCAGAATCCTTCCTGCTACGTCTTCTATAATTTCGCCTAAGTATTCTCTACCGATCATGAGCGCTCTGCGTGTTGTAATTCTCTCCTGAGTAACTACCACAATTTACTAGACATATTCTCCCGAATTACGCTAGCTGGCATTAAGTACGGCTCACTTTGATCGCACCCAAGGTTTCGTTATCCCTAATTCCACCTTTAAACCCTCGGTTATTGATTCCTCATACACTTTGGGAGTGATTTTATTCAACAACTACCTAAATATGCACTCTCTCCCGAGTAATACATACTAAATAGGCACAGCCAATTGATGTCCCTTCAATCAACCACAAGATTAATATAGTTGAAAAAATAGAGAAAATACTACGACTCAATTATATAAAAACATAACAAGAATTTATCCTACAAAAGGTTCCATCAAAACCCTAGATAACAAATTAGTTATTCATAATAGTATGGAAAACTACAATTGTATTGGCGAAAAATAGACTCGCCACGTGGTTCTATTTAATGACGACACGTGTCAGCAAAGTTTGGAGAAAAGTAAAAAATAACATGTAAAGATAATATGTGAAAACAACCCCAGGACTAAACATACTCCTACCGTGCCTGATAGCCTCGGAACTGATGATCATGAGATAGACTGGAACAGGCGCGGGAGAATATCTCATAATTACAAATGAGGAAGGAATCAATTAATCCCGTATTATATGGGATTTATCATCATTACTCCATCAGTTACAAATCAATTATGTAATGTGCAATAAATGCAATAAATGATTGTAACGGTCAGAACAAGGTAATCAATTGCAAGATTGACTCAGCAGGAACGAGATTGACTCAAAAGGTACGGGATTGACTCATCAGCCACGAGATTGACTCATCAGCCACGGGATTGACTCATCTGTTATGGAATTAACTCATCAGTTACGGAATTAACTCATCAGTTACGAAATTCCAGCATTACACAGTTATTACAAGTGTTCCAAAAGTAATGGATGGGTTGAGTAAGTGCTCATAATGGACCCATTATTCAAGGAGAATGGTTACTTAGATTTATCCCTATAAATAGACATAGTTTTATCACAATCAGGGAATCTAACTTTCTTCTCTACAATTCTATACATTGTAATTTGGCCCTTCAAGCTCCGTTCGGCTTAACATCTTGTCAAGGATTATTCAATAAAAATTATTTCTTCTCTATTTTATTTTTATTATATTATCTGTCATTGAATTTATTTTTCACTTCTCTATCACGTTGTATTAACAAAACATTATATCTTTCTGATTGAATCGGTTGCTTGTGGCCCGTCATATAAAATTATTGCTTTGACCTTGAAAACTATTTATTGGGTTAAACAACAATACTAAAAGTCATAACCAACAATGAAAAATAGGAAGAGGAAGGAAAAACTCGTAGAAGAATTCACCGGCTTGCTTCTATTGTGTCTCTGCCTCCTTAGGTCGAATCTGTGTCAAAAGTATGTCCAACCTCTTCAAAATACCGTTTTAACATGTATATATACCAAGTAGGTTTGGGCCCAAATAATTATACCTTCTACTACGCGAAAAAAGAGAATTTTTTCAGATTTGGAGCTCGCGGTCCGGGCGCGGTCATTTACCAACATTCTGTCTCACTCCGCGTCAGGTCAGTGGTCGCGGTTTTGACCGCGCTTTTTACCCTGTTCCGTTCGGAATCTGGAAAACCATAAAACATGAAAGTTGTAGACCTTTGAGTTATCTTTCCAACAATATATTATATAGCCCACATGGAGTTCGGAACAAAACGTTATGTTCCTTTTACTAGACAGTGCGCAATATGCCTACTCGAGTCTTCGTTTGTTCTTAACTATCAAATTTGACCCCTGAACACGATCCCGACTTAATTCCTTGGGATTTTACTCATACTTCAAAGCTCCAAATCACTTGAATTCATTCCATAACATCTATATAGATCGAAATCATTCCTACAAGGCATAAAACGCACAGATAGTGCAAAACACTAGCGATTAAAGCTCAAACTCAATTAAAGTGCAGTAAGTTAGAGTGTAATAAACGACTAAAATACGTAATTATAGCCTATCATCACAAAGCAAAATAGAGAAAGAATTCTTGTTGATTTTAGGATAATTTACAATGGGGTAAGACCCCTCTATTTATTGGGGAAAAATAACTTAGTCACAAAGAAACAAACACTCTAAAAGATAGAGATTCACTCTAATTACAGTTCTATTTATAACATTTCCCAAATTTTTTTTTTTTTTTGGATTTTTCTCATATTTTAGCCGTTTACCTCATTAGTTAACCATTTCGTCAAACGTTTCACTGAAACGTCACACCCACTTGTTGAGCCACAATTAAGCACCGTTTGAAAGATCCCCTCTACCTTTTCAATTATACGTTTGCTTTCCCTAAGAAAGCGATAAAACCTTGACTTCCTCTTCTTCCCATTAATATTTTTTAGTTACGCTTTTTTATTGTCTTCTTTCTCACACATAAGTTCACATACATTCACATTTGTATCTTAGAAGATACAGATGCGTCACATAGCATCAGCGGAAGAAGGATCGAAGAAACATAGCACAACAAGAGTAAAGAGTTAGTAAAGGCGCTGTAGGAAAAAGGGAAAAAATAAATAAGAAATAATAGACGATTAGTATTATTTTTGCTGCAAAGAGAATATTTAGCGGATGAATAGAGAGGGAGTTAATATGAATGGAAAGAAAAAGAAGTGAAAGATAAAGTTTGAAACGGAAAAAGAATAGGAAAAGGAATATATAACGAAAATGCAATTCAATTTCGCATGTTTATCTTCTATCTTTTTTTTTAATCTTCTTAACTATCCATTTCACGTTCTCTTTCATTTGAATACAAAAATACTTTAGAAAAAAAAAAAGAGTTTCACCATCTATTGAACGAAATTGAAATACTCAATGCATCTATTTAATGCATACTAGTTTTAGTGTACGGCGTGAATCCTGTCTCAATGAGTATAAATTTGTTTAAAAATAGTATTGAGTTATATAATAAAGTGTAAGTTCCTAAAGATAGTCATGTATATTGGTTGTGTATAACTAACTTAATAATTGAAAAAATTATCTCAGAAGTCCTCAACCATCAATAACTCAACCTAACATTTGTTCCAGGTTTATAATTTCAAAATTTCAGTTTCACGGCAAGCCTTGAAAATCTGAATAATCTTGAAGGATACAACTTAAACATATAAGCAGACAACTAATAATGGAACTTTAAGTAAATACTAAATAAAAGTACAATAATAAACAAAACAAAATACATTAAAAAGAATAAAGCAATAGTAAGAGAACCTACAATTGAAAGCTAGCTAATGAACCCACTCATATTTAGCTAAATGTATTATGGATTAAAAATTAAAAGATCTCATAAATTATCTTGTTATTTTTGTGCATATTATTGATTTTTGCTCAAAATTCCTCATAATTGTAATTGTTCATTTAAAACTTTTGAAAGTTAAAAATATAATATTGAATCATTTTATTGGTCCAGTATTCAATTGATCTCCTATCCTTAATGTTCAACAAATAAAAATGATGCCTTCATTTTATGTGTCTTAGTTTGACTAAACTTAAAATTTAAGAATGAAAAAAGGAATTTAGAATCTTGTCGTCTTAAACAAAATGTTTATAACATACCTAAAAGTATCCTTTTATTCTTATTGTTTTAAATTATTTGCTATGTCATTTATATAAGGAAGTATTATTATGAATAAAATAAAAATATTTGAATTAAAACCTTACTAAGTACAAAAATGTAACTAGTTTTTAAATAGATTAACAAAAAAAGTGAGACAAATAAATTGAAAGCGTAAAAACGTGATACAGGCACAAGGCAACTTTTCAAGAGTGGTATGGATAAAGAAGTGGAGACACTGATCACAAATCAGTTCTTTACGGTCTCGACCAAACCTCTGGCCGGAGAATACAAATAAAAGAGTAGTGGGTGTAGACGGTCATACAAAATCGGGCTCGATAATCGAGACCAGGATGGCAAGCTGAGGATCGGTCCGTGTTATGTCAGATCGCAACATAAAGATATATTACTAAACTCGTAATCCGAGGATCAGTTGAGACCGAGACTAGTCGAGGACGAGACCGAACGGGATAGGCATCGAGCAAGATCGAAGAAAACCTGCTGAGTTGAATAACGGAAGGCCGAAATATCCGTGATCGTGCAAGGATCTTGGCGGAAATCTCGGCACATATCAAATCAAGACCGGTTATTAGGACAATCATGAGATTTTCTTCTGTATTTAGAATTGTACTATAAGTAGAATTTTCCAATTATATAAAGGGGGGTTCTAATCATTTTGTAATCATCACATTCACGCATAACAAAGCAATACAATTGTAACGACCGGGCCGATCCTTATGAGGATTCAAGCTCCATTCGGCGGTATAAGGTCTTGAACAACTTCATGTGGTGATTTTGGACTTAGGCGTGCGTCAGGATTTGGATTTGGAGGTCCGTAGGGTGATTTGATGCATATCGGCAAAAGTTGAAGTTTGGAAAGTTAAAAGGTTTGACCAATAGTTGACTTTGGTGATATCGGGGTCAGAATGCGATTTTGAGAGTTGGAACAGCTACGTTATGTCATTTCGGACTTGTCTGCAAAATTTGACGTCATTCCGGGTTGATTTGATAGGTTTCGGTGCAAGTTTTTGAAGTTTGAAGATTGAAAATCCATAAGTTCGATTCGTGGTGCGATTTATATTTTTGTCGTTGTTTGATGTGATTTGGGACCCCGATCAAGTCCGCGTTAGGTTATAGAACATTTTCGTGTGTTTAAACGGGGTCCCAGGGCCTCGGGAGTGTTCCGGGCGGGCTACGCGTCAATTTCTCCTATTTTTGAACTGTTGTTTCTGTTTTCTGGTGTTCTTCTTCACGATCGCGAAGTTCCTTTCGTGTTTGTGAAGTGTTTCTGCTGACCGCGTCAATTTCCTTCTTCTCGTTCGCGTAGTATGCCTCACAATCGCGTAGTTCTGCACATTTCCATCATCGCGTTCGCATCCTTCATTCTGCTTTCGCGTGGTAGAAACCAGGCCCTGAGCAATGATGGTCGTTACTCTTCGCGTTCGCGTGTTTCCTACCCGTTCGCGTAGGTTCCCGTCTTTTCTTCTTTGCGTTCGCGAAGCACTTCTTGGAAGCCTTAATTTTTCTTCTTTACGAAGCGTCCCTTTCTCCACGTTCGCGATGCTTTCAGACCTGGGGAGAATATAAGTTTTCCAAATCGAGGGTTAGGTCATTTTTACCATATTTTGACTTGTAGAGCTCGGTTTTGAGCGATTCTTTGTGGGTTTTTCTAGAAAATCGATTGGGTAAGTGTTTTCACCTAGAATTTAATATATTCCATGATTTTATCTTCATTATTATCATTTAATTTGTGGTTTGAGTTGAGAAAATGTTGGTTTTTGAAAAAGGTTTTCAAAATAAAAAATCATGATTTGAGGGACCAAATGGTATCAGAATTTGATAATTTTAATATGGTTGAACTCGTATCGGAATGGGTGTTCGGAGTTTGTAAAATTTGCCGGGGTCCGAGGTGCGGGCACGGGGGTCGACTTTTGGGATCGATTTTAGATTTGATAAAGATTGAAACTTTATGATCCAGAATAGTTTCTTATGAACTTTATTTTTGCTTTAAAGTTATTATGGTTAGATTTAAGCCGCCCAGAGGTCATTTCACCCGAGATATTCATTTTAGAGTATCGGTTTGTCTTCTTTGAGGTAAGTGCCTTGCCTAACTTTGTGGGGGGGGGAACTACCCCTTAGGAACTGAGTAAATTGTGCTATCTTGTCATGTGAAAGCCGTCTACGCAATGTGATGAGTGGGTACCCGATTTATATGTGGTATTTGACCGGTTTAGATTGTCTAGTGTCTTTCCGTGCCTTTAATTGAATTGTCATAACATGTGTTATCTCGTTGTTAGTCTATTCTTACAAGACTTATTTGACGCTGCTAGCACCTACTGTACTCCTTACTCGTTATTTGGCCTTGTATGTCGTAGTTGAAGTTATTGTCTTCCTTATTGTCTTGTTACCGCTCAATTGTTGAATTGTTCTATGTCTTGCACTTATCTGCTACTTGTCTCAATTGTTATGATTGCATACTTAGTTACCACATACGTTATATGCCCTGTCATTTTTGCATAGTTGTTGTGTTCCTTCAGGTTTTATGTGGTTTCTTTGTCGTTGTGTATTGATACTCTTGATTGTAGAAATTCTTGTAAATGAAGTCGTTGAATTGTTTTTGATGATTTAAATTGTTGTAAGGGGAATCAGGTTGCACGCCGCAACATGTGAAATAAGGGAGGATATTTATATTGTGATATTGCTATTATTATGTGAGATCGGGTTGCACGCTGCAACAGGTGAGATAAGGGTGGACTATTATGAGGAAATAAGAGTGAATTATGATATTGATACTATATGGTGGGATCGGGTTACGCGCCGCAACATATTTTGCTTATTGGCATGATATTGATATTGTACGTGGGATCGGGTTGCACGCCGCAACAGGTGAAATAAGGGTGAATTGATATGGTGGAATAAGAGTGAATTATGATTTTGATATTATATGGTGGGATCGGGTTGCACACCGCAACATACTTCTGTTTTGTATTCCCTGTTTGGTTGCATTGGTTTTGGTTCTTTCGTACGAGAATCTGAGAATTTGTATTCCCGTTCTTTACTATTTTATGAGGATTTAGTTATTGTCGTTGACGTAGCGCATTGCCGTCATTTCCTGAGTTCTTTTTCCACACCATTATTCCGGTGAATTGATACTCTAGGTGAATTTACTACGTTGAGTCATTGCATCATGTCTTACTGAGTTGTTAGTAATATAGTGACTTTAGATAAATAAAAGAATTAATATCATGCTGCCTTGCGTGACTTTTAAGTTAGAACTCGCCGTTTATTTCGATACTTACCATTTCTACTAGTTGTTACATTTTTCTCAATTTATTTCTCAACTTAATCTCCTTGGCTTGTTTGAGGTTTTTATTTTACTTAAAAAGGAATAGATATATTGTAATTCAATCAATTCTATATTAAATTTAGTAGCTTATCCGGTGTTGTATTTATCTGAAAGAGGTTATTTCATTAACCAAATGATTTCCAAAATAAGCTCATTTTTCTCATTGATTTCCTACTTGGTTCAGAAGCTGTAGTTTTACTTTTCGATACATATGCATAAAGTCTTTCGAACATCCTAATTAATATTTGTCACGGATATTATATACTGAGTAACACGTGGAATTTGTCGTGCAAGGTGAGATAGAAAGATGTGGGCACAAGGTTCCGTGTGTGTTAAAGGTTTGAAAGATGAGATCTGTGGTATGAAATTACGAGAACTGGGATTGTTGGAGTCGCGTATTAGAAATGATTTGATTGGTTGAGTTGACATCGTTTTCCCTACTTGAGTACATTTACCCTTGTCTGTACCACAACTATGTTGTTGTCTATTTACTTGGTATTTCTCATTGCTAATCGTGTTTCCCTTATCGTTATTACTGTTTGTAATCTGATTTCTGTTGCTATTGACATTTCTTTAATATTCCCTTCTTGTTAGCTTTATGTCATATCCTGCACAGGTTTATATGTTCAGTGAGTGTCTTGACCTGGTCTCGTCACTACTCTACCGAGGTTAGACTTGATACTTACTGGGTATCACCATGGTGTACTCATACTACGCTTCTGCACATTTTTGTGCAGAGTCAGGTACTCCGGATCGAGTAGGTTTTGAGACTCATGCTTGGTGTGGCTGGAGACTTCAGCGTATACCTACCGGGCGTTCTCAGGCTCCGAAGTCACCCTCTAATATATTTATTTTCATTGTTACTTCTATTCCGGAATAGTGGTGTGTTCATTAAGTAAAACTTTTCATAGAAAGGCTTATGACTTGTACTACCGATTTTGGAAATTGTAAAATTTTCATTTTCTAAAGTTGTCCGATATTATTTATTAATGTATTTGGTAAATGTTAGGCTTACCTAATCTCTAAGACTAGCTGCCATCACGATACCCAATGCAGGGGAAAATTTGGTTGTGACAACAATACATTTTCTCTCTTAAGCTCTCTTATTCTGCTATTCAGTTCATCCTTTTCAATTAGACATTTATTTCGTTCAAGGGCGATCCAGCTCGAGGACCGAACTGCATTTCATATTGGTTTTGCTTAATTTTACCGTCAATTGCTAACATCAATTCTCATATTTCTAAATTTGTGCCAAGTAAAATCACGTATCCTTAAAACCACTAATAAATTTCATTGTTATCCAATTTTAAGGGTAAACAGTGGGTAACATGGGGTCGACGTCACAAAGATAACCGACAATGTTATTAAAAGGCAAATTGGTTAAGGCACTCAAGTTTTAAAAGGAGTTACAGTAAAACTCTTTTTTAGCCAATAATAAGTTGTTCAATTCAAATATAATTGCAAAGAAATTTCCTTCTGGTACAAATGATAGAACAGGCTTCGCATTGTAATAGCAACACGCAAACAATGCAAAAACTGATAAATCAATGGCCTGCCTGTTGATTCCTCTTGTCTTATTCGTGTATTTACTTCTTCTATATTTTGAAATTTTTGGTGGCACCACTGCAAAAACATCAACCTCGGAATGATCAAAGTGCACGCAAAATGAATTTAATAACAACAAGCAGCCAGGTTGACTGAGAGCACAACTGATTGTTCCTCTCTTAAGAAGATGAGCATGGGGAAGACCACGCTTTTGAAATTCAGTAGTGTACATAAAAGCAGCAACTTTTAGAAATATATTTCTCTTTAGAATATCTGTTTTCATATCCTCTACCTTTGCTCTAAACACACGACTAACTAAATCAGGCCTATTTTGTACCTCATTTGTTACCAATAAATGTTCTTCTATTTCTGGCCAAGATGGATTATATGTCATTGTCAAAAATATATCAGGTTTTCCAGAATTTTGCACTAACGCAATAGCGTCCATATATCGTCGACGTATATCTCTAGGACCTCCTATAAAACTTGCAGAAAGAAAACTTTGTCTGCCAATGTTGCAGGGCTCTCTCTCTCCGTGTCTTAGAACATCAAGAATCCCCGCTAACGCATCAATTCTAAATAAACCTTGATTAAATGAATAGAAATCTAACCTTTGAGTCTCAAGCTTCATGAATTCGTCAACTGAGTATTGTTGGAACACTCTTCCAGCATGCAAAACTCCATTTTCTTCGCCGTCCCTCATTTGGAGCTTGTAACAATAATACTCACGGCATGACACAATATTTCTTTTTCGTTTCTTTTTTTTTTCCAGAAGTTCTGCTTCCATGTCAAGTAGCATGTCGATTGAACACATGTTTTCTACACTTCGTAGTTGTTCATTTTCACAATAAGTTCCACCGCTAATAGTATTATTCGTTCGAATAATCTTTTTAATACCACAATGTCATCCGTTCTGTCCATAGGGAAATAGAAATCGATACTGTAATGGATCATAACAACGATAGTAGTAATTTACCAATTGGCTCTAGCTACTATGTGTGTAAATTCGAATATGTGGTAGAGAAATATTGAAACTACTTTCATCTTCTATCCATATAGCTGCTACTTCAGATGATGTAGGTAAGTTATATGTTCTTTGGCCTAAACCAGAGTCAGACTTAAGTGTAATGTAGAAGTTTGATAATTCCGGGATATCTGTTAAAGATTTCAAAGATAGAGTATGGATTAACTTTTAATGTGTCCATCAAAGTCCTGATAACCGAGTCGTTAAGCTTGTCAGAGAATGCCATCCGATTTGATAGTTCATTATCAGTATCATAAAAATACAACTGCAAATTGTTTGCTGGTTGACTCGAAGGTAGAAGGTCATTTATGAAATGATACATTTTCCTTGAACTCTAAATGTCACGACCCAATTCTCCCTCCGACTAGGCCTCGTGACGGCACCTAGTCTAGACGACTAGGTAAGCTTATTTGTTCAACAAGGATTTAAGATAACAAGCGAAGACAGTAATAAAATGAACTAAAGCCATAGTAATACTCTACGCCGCTTGGCATTACAATTTGCTATACCCAAGACCCAGAATATCATCAATACATCACAAGTTGACTCTACGCCTCAATATGTACGACTTGAAAGAAACGACAGTATAGTCTCATCTACAAGTGTTAATTACACTAAGATAGGAAGGGGACTCGGAGATCTTTGGACGCTGCAGATTATACCTTAAGTCTCCTGGCACTGGCTGCTGGCTAACGGTGATAATGCGTACTGGGACCTTGATCTGCACATGGGGAAAACATGCGCGAATCCAGGTCCCAGTACACAGTATCACCGTTAGCCAGCAGCCAGTGCCAGGAGACTTGAGGTATAATCTGCAGCGTCCGCAGATCTCTGAGTCCCCTTCCTATCTTAGTGTAGTTAACATTTGTAGATGAGACTATACTTTCGTTTCTTTCCAGTTATACATATTGAGGCGTAGAGTCAGCTTGTGATGTATTGATGATATTCCGGGTCTTGGGTATAGCAAACTGTAACGCCAAGTGGCGTAGAGTATTACTATGGCTTTAGTTCATTTTATTACTATATTCGCTTATTATCTTAAATCCTTGTTGAACAAATAGGCTTACCTAGTCGTCTAGACTAGGTGCCGTCACGAGACCTAGTCGGAGGGAGAATTGGGTCGTGACACTAAACGTATAAATACCATAATTTCTTCTTGCTAAATCTCTGTCATAATTCACTACAAGAGAAGTAAATGCAAACATATTGTTATACAATCTAACATAAGTGCAAAAATGTTTGGACTCCTCAGAGTTCCCTAAATAAAGATTTAGCAATTCAGCAGGCAGTCTATAGTGAATCAATTTCATGGATCCATTGTCACAACAAAATCCCAGTGATTCATATTGAAATTTTTTGGCTCTACAAAATATACAATTTGATACAATTTTGAGTCTAAAAGGGCTACTGGGCAAGTCATTAGTGTTCCAGAGACACATTTTTTAGATGTACGACCTGTATATTTTATATTTTCCAGAATGAAAAAAGGTTTGTCCTGAAAAAGAAATGATTGAAATGAATTTAAATCTAAATAGAAACAAACCTTTGCTTGTAGCGTTATGCAGGTTAATATTATATTGTTCACTACATGTTCCTGATGTTGACCCTAAGATAAAATGAATTATCATATAAATCTGGGTGTTGAAAGATTGTACAACTTTTGTAACGACCCGGTCCGTCGTTACGCAGTATACGCATCTATTCCTTTATTTCTGTCTTGTAGTAGCTCGGTTAGACTGTTCATGAAGTATTGGGGTTGGTTGGTTCGGGTTCGAAGCGAAAACAGAGTGGATTGAGACACTTAGTCTCTAACTAGAGCTTTAGAGTTGGAAAAGTCAACTCGGAGTTGACTTATTAGTAAACGACCTCGGAATGCGGATTTTATGGTTCAGATAGCTTCGTTAGGTTATTTGGGACTTAGGAGTGTGTCCAGAATATTTTTAGGATGCCCGGTGTAGAATTAGACTTGAATTGGCGAAGTTAGTATTTTGGCGAATTCCGGTTGATAGGCGAGATTTTGATCCGAGGGTTGGAATGGGATTCCGAGAGTTGCTGTAGCTTCGTTAGGTTATTTTGGACTTGCCGCAAAATTTCAAGTCATTTGGAGATGGTTTGGTTGGGGTTTTGATCAAATGCGTGTTTCAGAAGTTTTTGGGAATCATAGGCTTGAATTGAATGAGAATTTATTGTTTTGGTGTTGTTTTTGGTGTTTTAATGGCTCGACTAAGTTTGAATAACCATGTTTGATACGTTGGTATATTTGGTTGGGGTCCCGAGGGGCTCGGGTTTGATTTCGGAAGTTAAACGGAGAAATTGGGACTTGAAATGCAGCTGAAGCTGTTACTGCTGGTGTGATCGCACATGCGATGCTTGGGCCGCAGGTGCGGACATCGCAGGCGCGAGAGTGAAGGCGCAGGGGCGGAAATTCGCCGCAAGGGCGGAAGGAGAATCGCACCTGCGAGGTCGTAGGTGCGGGAAATGGGTTCGCAGGCGTGGGCTCTGAGTGTTAAGTGAAGGACCGCAAGTGCGGTCAATATGTCGCCCCTGCGGTACCGCTGTTGCGATAAAGAGGCCGCAGGTGCGAAGTCTGGGATTTTAAGTGAGTTCCGCAGGTGCGGTCAAAATGTCGCGCCTGCGGAGTCGCAGGTGCGAGAAATATACCGCTGTTGCAGTAATGCCTCGGCAGAACTATAAAAAGGCAGCCTTCGCGAAATTTGTCCTCTTTCACCATTTTTACACACGGGTTGGAGGTTTTGAAGGGGTTTGAAGAGGGATTTCGTTGTTTCTTCAAGGAGGTAAGTTTCTTGGACTCAAAACTCGTTATATTGTGCATTAAGAACGATTTTAGGTTGAAATCATGGGTAAAAACAGTAGAAAAATGGTGGTTAGGGCTTGGGTTTAAGAGAGGAAGAATGGGGGAATTGGAGGACCATTTGAGGTCCGATTTTCGTGTTCTTGGTATGATTAGACTCAGGAAAGGACAAGGAACCTAGTGTTGTGAAAATTTCTGAATTTCGAGACGTGGGTCCGAGGGACGGGTTTTTGACCAAATTCTGGATTTTGGTATTTTTGCTAAATTTCGATTTGGGGATTGTTCCTTAGCACATTGTGACGCTATGTAATTGATTATTGATAGATTTGGAGCATTTGGAGGCCGATTCTCGAGGAAAGGGCCAGGCGGAGTAGAGTTGAGCCGGTTTCGAGGTAAGTAACGGCTTCAACCTTGGAACTGAGGGGTTCAAAACCCCAATGTACATGCTAATTGATGATAGTTACTATGATACACTCGCCAAGTGACGGGCATATGAGTGTTGGTTGAATTGTTGTGGCCCGGCTTATCCCCATGCACGGTTTAACTGTTATTCTATAATGATATCGGTACTGTGAACGCTATTAATGCGTAGAAACTAAAACAAACATAACAAGTATAAATGATAAGACTTCATGTCTATATGTGGAGACCGGAAAGGGTCAGTCACTATCGTTTCTATTGTGAACTTTACTTGTGCATACTCAGTCTTGTTATTATACTTGTATTCGTATCTCAGTCTCAGAATTTATTTATTTATCATGCATTGCCATTGTTTGGGCTGTTAGATAATGAGAGTATTGTGAGGAGACTGGTAATTCTGAATGAGTATGGCCCTAGAGCCAAATGTTGAGATGATATACCCTTCGTGGGTTTGACATATATATATATATAGCGCTTGGGCCATATCCTTGGCGGCCCCTCCGTAGTGTTTACACCCCCAGTGAGCGCACAGTTATTGAGGGATGGATTTCCCTGGACATGGATTTGTCCGAGATATGAGATATTGAGGGATGGATTTCCCTGGACATGGATTTGTCCGAGATATGAGATATAGAGGGATGGATTTCCCTGGCACAGATACTGTTTATGAGATATGGAGGGATGGATTTCCCTGGTACAGATTATGGATGAGTATGATATCCCGGAGATGGATTTCTCCGAAAGGCTGAATTGGCCTGCTCCCTCGGTACTTAGTGACTGAGTCACCACGTCGTACATGTTACGGGATGGATTTCCCTGGGCCAATGGCCAATTATGTGTACCGAGAGGACTACCTGTGAGAGTTGCATGATACATACATGGCATTTAATTGTTATTTACGGATATTGTCACTGATATACTCGGTTATTCCTGAAATATTCATTATTTGAACTGTGATTTACGGAGGTTGAGTTCGTCACTACCTCCTCAGACCGTAGGTTGTTTTCGTTACTTACCTGCACACTGTGTGTGCAGATCCAGGTGCACCGAGATTTGACGTGGAGCGGTGATAGCAGCCATTCTCTCAGAGTCGACGAGGTAGCAGCTGACGTTTGCTGTCCCGTCCCTCTTTTCCTTATTCTTCCTTTTGCATTAGAAATTTGAGACTTAAAAACTTCAGTATTATTATTCTCAGTTGTATTGATGTTAGTAGCTCATGACTGCGTGACTCCAGATCCTAGGGTGATTGTTGGAGCTCATTTCTTTTGTTAGACTGTTTTAAATGATTAAAAATGTTAGTATTTCTATGAATTGAGCCAATGATGAGTAAATTTCTCTAGTAAATGAATTGAGTATTGTTGTAACGGTTGGCTAGCCTGGTTCCAAGACAGGCGCCATCACAACCCAGAAACGGGTCGTGAAAAGTTGGTATCAGAGCACTAGGTTGAATAGGTCTGACCAGTCATGAGTAGGTTTAGTAGAGTCTTGCGGATCGGTTCGGAGACGTCTTTACTTATCTTCGAGAGGCTGCAGAACCCTTAGGAAACTTCATATTCTTGAATTCTATCGTGCGACTCTGTTGATTCATGGAGCTAAACTCTCATTGTTTTATCTTCTCACAGATGGTGAGGACTCGTGCTACCGGCAGTGATGACCCGGCACCAGCGGGACCAGTTCGAGGCCGAGGTCGTCGTGGTCAAGGTCAGGCTGGGGGTAGGGGTGCAGCCCGTCCGGTACGAGGGGCAGCACTTGAGGATCCTCCCATTGCTCAGGATCAGGCTCCTGCAGTCGAGGTTCGAGCGGGGCAGGACCCGGCACCAGCTGTGCCTAGAGTGATCCCAGGTCTTCAGGAGACCCTGACTTAGATTTTGACAGTGTGCACCAGCTTAGCACAGGCGGTCGCTCTATCTTCTTCTGCTACCACATCTCAGGCCGGGGGAGGCATACAGAATCCAGCTGCCTGGACTCCTGAGCAGGTTCTTCGGGGGCTTCAGACACCGGGAGTGGCCCCAGTCCAGCCCGTTGCTGCCGCACTGGATTTCGTGGTCCCTGCCTTGGCAGATGATGAGCAGCGGAGACTGGAGAGATTCAGCAGACTCCAGCCCCCTACTTTCAGTGGCACTGAGGGCGAGGATGCCCAGGCCTTCTTGGACAAGTGCCAGAGGATTCTTCGTACAGCTGGGATACTCGAGACTAGCGGAGTTCCATTTACCACTTTCCAGTTCTCGGGATCGGCACTTGCTTGGTGGGAGGCCTATGAGAGGCGCATACCCGCCGGTACACCACCACTTACTTGGCACCAGTTTTCTATTCTCTTCTTAGAGAAGTATGTACCACAGTCTCAGAGAGAGGAGCTGCGTAGAGAGTTTGAGCAGCTGCGTCAGGGGAATATGACGGTGATGCGATATGAGATGAGGTTTTCCGAGTTAGCTCGTCATGCTGTCTGGTTGGTTCCTACAGACAGGGAGAGGATTCGGAGATTTGTTGATGGTCTAAACCATCAATTGCGGATTCTTCTGACCAGAGAGAGTGTCTGGGGTTTCTTTTGAGACAGTTGTGGACATTGCCAAAGACATTGAGTCTATTCGACGCTAGGAGCGTGAGGAGAGGGAGGCCAAGAGGCCTCGTGGATCTGGTACTTATAGTGGCTTTCATTCTGTTGGCTCTTCTCAGCCTATCAGAGGCCGTTCATTCAGGCCTCCTCAGCCAGCCCGTCTAGTGCATAGTGGGACCTCTTCAGTACATGGGTTTTGTGGTTCTCATTCGGGCCGTTCATCATTTAGTGCCCTCCCAGCTCAGGGTGCATCCAGGACACCGTCCTTTTATGGTTCCTCAGGACAGGGTTCTTCCAACAGCTACTCCGGTTCTAGGGGTTCCCTTCAGTCCCCGCCATCAGTCATGGGTAGAGGTTGTTTCGAGTGTGGGGATCCAGGCCATGTTAAGAGGTTTTGCCCCCGTCTTGCTAGCAGCTCTTATCAGCCGAGGGGCCAGCCTCCAGCGTCGACATCAGCTTATGCACCACCCGCTCAGGCAGCTAGGGGTGGGGGTCAGGCAGGTAGAGGTCGCCCTAGAGGGGGAGGTCGATCCGATGGAGGACCAACTCGTCTTTATGCACTTCCGGCCAGGCCAGATGCTATTGCTTCAGATGCAGTGATCACAGGTATTATTTCAGTCTGTCACCGAGATGCCTCGGTATTATTTGATCCTGGCTCCACTTATTCATATGTTTCATCATATTTTGCACCTTCTTTGGGTATACCCCGTGAGTCCTTGATTTCGGCAATTCATGTGTCGACTCTTGTGGGGGATACGGTTCTGGTAGATCGGGTATACCGATCTTGTGTTATTTCTATTGAGGGTCTGGATACTCGAGTGGATCTATTTTTACTTAGAATGGTGGACTTTGATGTGATATTGGGCATGGATTGGCTATCTCCGTGCCACGATGTTCTTGATTGTCACGCCAAGAGCGTGACTTTAGCTATGCCAGGCTTTCCTAGGATTGAGTGGAGAGGTTCGGTGGAGTATGTGCCTAGTAGGGTGATTTCTTATTTGAAGGCCCAGCGTATGGTTGGGAAGGGGTGTGAGTCGTATCTAGCCTTTGTGAGGGATGTGAGCAGTGAGACTCCTTCTATTGATACTGTTCCAGTGGTTCGTGAGTTCCCATATGTGTTTCCCGCAGACCTGCCAGGCATGCCACCTGACAGGGACATTGAGTTTGGTATTGATTTGTTACCTGATACCCAACCTGTCTCTATTCCACCTTACCGTATGGCCCCAGCAGAGTTAAATGAATTAAAGGACCAGATTTCGGAGCTTCTTGACAAGAGGTTCATTCGGCCTAGTATGTTACCCTAGGGTGCACCAGTGTTATTTGTGAAGAAGAAGGATGAATCCATGCGTATGTGCATTGACTATAGGTAGTTGAATAAGGTTACGGTGAAAAACCGGTATCC
>ML261265.1:818-16951 GCA_005239495.1 Nicotiana undulata
TAAATGTAGTTATTATGATGTTTAGTATACAATTTGTCTACAAAAAAATTATACATTAACTACATTCTGGACACAATCTACAATTTAACTACAATTTATCTACAATTTATGTACAATTTATGTAATATGTCTTCTTCTTCTTCTTCTTCGAGATTCAATCTGAAAATCAGTCAAAAACCAAGTCCCATCTTCACCAAAAACCCTCAAAATTGAGATATAAACTCCAAACCATATTCCCAATTATTTTCAACAACACCCAATCCAAACAAATAATGATTTTTGAAAACCCAAATTTGAATTCAAGCTTTCAAGCTTTTTAATGGCTGTCAATGGTGGATTTGACAGAAGAAAAGATGAAGAACATATATATGATCGCCAATTTCTGAAAACGATGAAGAACAGAATGTAGCAATTTCGACTTGTTGAATCTCGAAGGTCTGAATTCTACAATTTGAAGAAGAAGGAAGGGAGAAGAGGAAGAAAGGGGAGGGGAAAACGGCTGGTTACAAATGATGGGGAGAGAGAAACGTGGGATATATGGACACCTTTAATTAAGGAGTAAAAATCTGCCCATTAATTATACCCCTTTAATTAAGGAGTAAAAAACTGCCCATTAATTATAATTCTAAATTAATTATGGTATAGATTTGGTAATTTGGTATACTAAATATAATTAAATCAAACCTTAAACATGAAGGGTGATAATGTTTCATATATGGTATAAGAATGTAAAAATTTCTTTATGTTTTTCCCGATAGAAAGTAAAATTTCTTTTTATGGCGAAACGAGCCCTTAGTTGAATATTTAATGGAAAATTTAAAAGACCAATCACCAAAAGCACCATTTTTGTTTCTCGTCCTAATACTACTAGAAATATATAATTAGTAGTAGCGTACGTCGTTACGTTGGCACTTGGCCATTTCGACGGTTCCAATTTCAACAATATACAATATGACCGCCTAAACTAATGAGAGAAAGTTGACAAATTAGGAAACAAAACCGTGAAACTTCAAATTGATCATTCATCTTCGATCAAATTCAAAAGAAAAAGATCCACAATTTCGCTAATCACTCACCAGCTTTGTTTCAAAATCATGTCGCCTTCGATGTTGACGCCAACGCACAAGTATGCGGCCGGAGCTTTATTCGGGCTGGGCCTTCACCAGGCCCAGATCCACCAAACTTGTCCATTGGGCTTTCCGTCCAACGATTCCTTATCGGAGGAACGTAGTAGCAGTGGCAGCAGTAGCGATTCCGTCTCCGACGACCCTCACCTTTGGGTCCACGAATCCTCCGCTCTCCTTCGGCCCATCTTCAAGTTACTAATTCCTTTGCTTTCTAATATTTTTTTAATCATTTCATTTCAATGTTTATTTGCCGGACAATAAGTATGAAAATTTGATATGGATTTAAGTTAGAGTTTAAACTTTTATGCACTAATGGCGTAAAAATTATTTACACAATCATGTCACTTAATAGGTATTTGAAGGTAACGCTATTTAATAGCACTGATTGATAAGCTAGAGTAAATGATAAGTAACTTGATATAACAAGTTAAATTATTGTAGTATAATGAACTTTTTACACTATCGGTGCACAGTGACGAAGCTAGTATTCAAATTTGAAAGAAGTGAAAAAAATCCCGACAAAGGGTGTTCAATACGTGTTATATACCTCTAAAACGTAATAATTTATCTATATACACACTGTAATTTTTCGATAAAGGGTGGTCAACTGCACCCTTGTAACCATGTGGCTTCGCCACTGTCAGTGCAATTTAACATGTTATAATAGTTACTTACCGTTTATTCTAGGTTACTGTGTAATGCTACTGTTAAATAGAGTTATCTTCAATGGCCTGATCGATTGATATTATATAGCGGTTTTTGACTGGATAGTAAATTTAAATGTTAATTGTGACTAATGTAAATATTTTACCGGTGGAAGAAATATTGAGAAGTTAGTTCCATAAAGAAAATAACGTATAAAAAGGCAGTTTGGAGCACTAAGCTTCTCCTATGCCGGCCCAGGAAGGGCTGGATCATATTGGATCTAATGTACGCAGTCTTACCTTGTATTTTTAGAAGAGACTGTTTGCTTGAATTTGTGACCACCTGGCGGCAAATTTTATTGTTGCGCCAAGGCTCCTCTTCAAAGTTTAAAATTTGAATAGCAGAATTATATTTAGTTTTTGAATGGTGTACAAAATTTGGGGCGTCTTAAAAAGGAAAAAGTATCATATAAAATTGGGGCAAAAGGAGTATGTACTGCTGACTAACCAATGAAAGCATACCATACTTTGAATATGAAGGTTTGCTATATTCTTGGGGTCAATTTCTGCCACCGGCTCTTTTCTCGAAAGTTTTAAGCCAGCAATCAACCACTAATGCCAGTGCATAATGTCTTATTTATAAATGCTAATTTGGGCTGCGTGTTGAATTTATTGAGAATAGATTTCTAGAGATTGACGAAAAGGCATGGTCAGGACTAGAGGAAACTGCTGCATCTACACCACCAAAGCATCATGTTGGGGCGGTTAGTTTTCTTGTCTCTTCAAGTTGTAGAAGAGTACTACAGTTATGTTCATGTCCAGGACAAGTTTCTACATTTATTAGAAAATGGAATTAAATTAAGGTTTGCTGTAGTTTTTAGAGAGAAATCTGTTAATTACCACTGTTGCTTTTTTCAAATGGAAAGGAACCACATTGCTTTTTTATATCAGCAGCTGATACTAATTAGGTAGCTAAAGTTATTATCTTTATTGTTACCTTCTTGACGACATGATTACTGATATTACATCAGTTTCTAAGGTTACTGTCTGAAGAAAGTAGTGAGGATTCTTCAGAAGCAGCAGACATGGAACTTGCTTTGGCAAATGGGGTAGATGCTATGGCGTCAAGCATGGAGAGAACTTCTGATAATGAGTCTGAGAAGGAGAAGAGGCGTGAATATAAGCATGAATGTCGGGAGAAGTTATCGATTGCCGATGTGAAGTCCACATCTGACATGGAAAAAACGAATGTTGAAAATTACCAAGAGAAAAGCCAGAAACCATCTAGCATTGCTGGTGCTCATTTGGAGGCTGTTAGTGGCTCTGATGAAAAACCTGTCGAAGAGGTATCAATGCTTGGGTACTCTAGGAAAGTGACCATTCTATATGAGCTTCTTTCAGCTTGTCTCGCACAAGTACCTGAAGATGGTAAGAAATCTACTCGAAGAAGGAACGGTTATGATGCGCGACATCGTGTGGCTTTACGGTTGCTAACGACTTGGCTTAATGTCAAATGGATCAAAATGGTACATTCATTTAAATGATGCATAAATTTCCATTATGTGCTTCGTTTCTTTCTATGCTATCTCTTCTAAAGTGACTGATATATTAATTGCATATCCTATTAGGAACATGCTAGATTTATAGCAGAGAGAATCTTTCTAGACTTTTTGTATATCACTCTGCAATAGTGAAGTTGTTTGAATGCCTGCTCTCCTGAGGAAGAGATGTGGAGATCATTCCATTAGCTTCCCAAATGTGGAGAACTCTAAGCAGTAATATGAGCTTGAGAAATTAAAATCATCATTGTACTTTAAATTAATAATCATCATCAAATTATACTCCTTAATTATTTATTTCTGATTATATGAAATAAAGAACAAAATTTTGAGGAAAGTTAAAATGTGAATGCTACATCATAAAATAGGTGAATGAATAAATCTTGCATTCCTTTTGTAAACAAAAGAAAATCCTTTTAGACACTTCTTTATATTTTTAAAATTAGTATTACAAACTTTATTACAAGAAATTAGAGATAACAGGTAAGAGATGGATAATGATCAAGTTATTACAATAAAGGGCACATTTTTGTAATTTTATGTGCTCTAATGCATGTATTGCTGCATGATTAAAGCATGTATTTTTAATACGAATCCAGAAGTTCTTATTTCTTTATGCCATAGAATTCTTGAGGATCTTTTACTACCTTGATATGGCTATAAAAATAATTCCAAAATGGTGATGAGGTCCTTTTTTTAGCAAGATACTACACACATAACATTTTTCTAAGCGCGATAATTCGATGTGGGAAATATGTGCATGGCTGGTTATATGTTTTTGTTTTCCTTTAAAAGGACGAGAGTCTGAATCTTATCGTGCTTTTGGTTCTTTACTTTGATGTCAACATTTTTTTGAAGAGAATGTAGATGCATTAGTGTAAAATACTTTCTTCTGATTTTAACAAGCAGTTCCTTTTCATTAAAATTAGAGTAACACCTATCTCGTATGAGAGAACACGTTGAAGTGGTGTAGAATTTACGTTTGTCCAAAGTTGCTATTTATTTTAGGCATGAACTTCCATATGCTTCATAGATATCAAAAGAATTTATGTGCTGCAGGAAGCCATTGAGACCATGGTTGCTTGTTCAGCGATGGCTTTGCTGAAAGAGGAAGAATCGAAGGAGGAAAGCCAATCTCCTGATGGTTCATGGGCTAAGTGGAAACGAGGAGGTATTATAGGTGCTGCTGCATTGACTGGTGGAACTTTAATGGCAATTACTGGTGGTATGACATCGCAGTTTCACTTAAGTTTTAGCAGCTCCAGTTATAATCTAACGAACTTCCAAGGAAACAGAATTCTCTGATCTTTTAGTTTGTTTGATTCATAGAGAGGTTCTACTATGTTCAATGAACAACTGTCTTAGAGGACAAAATTTGTTTTATTATCAATCAGGTTTGGCTGCTCCAGCAATAGCTGCTGGCTTTGGTGCTTTAGCCCCTACCTTGGGGACTCTTATTCCTGTGATTGGAGCAAGTGGGTTCGCTGCTGTTGCTACTGCTGCAGGAAGTGTTGCTGGATCTGTTGCAGTTGCGGCATCATTTGGAGGTTAACACATGTTTTGTAGGATATGTGTGTGTGTGTGTGTGGTGGGGGGGGGGGGTATAAGTATTTAAATTCTTTGGTTGAATCTCCTTTTTATGGCATGATAATGGAGACAGATAATGCAAGGCTAACCCATAGAATTAAGACTGGCGTTGGAGTGTGAACATCTTTAAGTGGATTCAACGGTTATTTGATGTTGTACTGCTACTTTTGATTACCCAGCTGCTGGAGCTGGACTTACAGGAACTAAAATGGCCAGGAGAATTGGAGATGTCGATGAATTTGAGTTCAAGGCTATAGGGGAAAACCACAACCAGGGGGTAAGTCAGTGAGCTCTCTTTTTTCATACTTGATATTGTCTTCTTAGCATGTATTGTTCCACTGGGTACGTAGGCGTGCTGTTTTATTGTTTCTTTCTATCCTTTGATCTTTTTTCTCATAGTTACCACGAATTATATTTTCACTTATGGACCATAAGTGCTCCTTGTTATTTGTTCTTACTCTGCATATCATCCTCTCAGCGTCTGGCAGTTCAGATCTTGATCTCGGGTCTTGTTTTTGAGGAGGAAGATTTTATAAGACCTTGGGAAGGTCAATATGATAATTCTGAGAGGTAAAACGTCGTTCTTTATTTTTTTTTCTCAGTTTATTTTGGTGTTGGTGAAATGCTACCAAGTTAGCAATGAACTTTATTAACATATCTTACCTGTGTTTATAATAACAACCCAATCATTTCCCATATCTTTAGTACAAGGAGTATAATGCGAAAAGAATAAATTGTCCTTAAATACAATTTTCTCAGGTATATATTGCAGTGGGAATCTAAGAATCTTATTGCTGTAAGCACTGCAATTCAGGACTGGCTGACGTCAAGTAAATAATTTTATACTTTGCTTTCAGGTGATGTAATACACTGACCATATACAATTGTATTATTAGTGTGTGATATAGACAACATGACTAAACTACAGGAATTGCATTGGAGTTGATGAAGCAAGGCGCTATGATGACTGTACTACACTCTCTTTTAACAGCATTGGCTTGGCCTGCAGCTTTACTTACTATTACTGATTTTATAGACAGCACATGGTCAATTGCTGTGGACAGGTTTCTGTTTCTCTGCTTATTTTTCATTGCGCGTTCTTTTCTGTTGTGGGATGTGGATCAGGGAGGAGGAAGTTTTGGAGTTGTTTTCCTTTCATTTTCTCTGCAATCATAAGGTTTATCTGTAATAAGGGAGGGTGGTACATTAATTGTAAGGATGAGAAAATCCAAGAAAGAATCCAAACTGTTATCCCGTATTTGCATTTTATGTTTTGTTTCACTAGCATTTCTAGTCTTTGAAATTTCCTCCTTTCTTTCCCTTTTCCAATGGTGCTGATTATGCTTCAGAATCCTATTGCTTAAATCATCAAGCAGTTATACTATACCATGTTGTGTCAAAAGCGGAGTATCATATTTCTTTGATTGGGAAAAAAAACTCTGAATTTGCATTTGCAGATCTGATAAAGCAGGAGTACTCCTGGCAGAAGTGTTGAAAAAAGGATTACAAGGGCACAGGTATACAAGCTTTAAATATAATTTGGAGAAAATCCCAATTGATTGTCCTGAAAGTTTGGGTTTACGTGTTAGACAATTCCATTATTGGTTGTCCATGAATGTTTCAGGCCTGTGACACTTGTAGGATTTTCACTAGGGGCAAGAGTTATTTTTAAATGTCTCCAGATTCTGGCTGAGACTGAAAATAATTGTAAGTGTTCGTTTAATTTATTTTACTTTTTAGATTGATCATTTGCTTTCCTAGACAACAACTAATTTGAGCTGAGATGTAGTAATTTGATTTACTGATTGTTGAGTTGCTTCCTGTGATCCTGAAGTACTTTCAAAATTTTGGCAGCTGGACTAGTGGAAAGGGTTGTTCTTCTCGGGGCACCCATTGCAATTAAAGATATGAACTGGGAAGCAGCTAGAAAGGTTTTCATTGTCGTGCTTTTCTTGATTTTAACTACTTTTAATTAATAAATCTTGGGCCTCCCCCTTCCCTCCCATCTTTTTCTTTATATTTTGTTTCCTTACTAGTATAGGGCTTCAACCTCGTTTATATGCGAAGCTCTCTGTTCTTGTTTTGCAGGCGGTAGCTGGTAGATTTGTGAATGCTTACTCTACAAATGATTGGATGCTTGGAGTTGCCTTTCGTGCCAGGTATGCATTATCCGCTAGCATAGTACTGATGTTGAAAATGTTAACTGCTGCAGCTGCAACATATTTCACCAGTTTACATGAAACCCCGTATCTGCTTTCATGTGAACTAGTGCAGCTGGAATATATTTGACGCGGTTTCAGGGATTCCCCTGTATCTGCTTTCATGTTTGATGTGTCATTTTTGCTTCTCTTTATTGTGATTTATGTAATTTCTTCTACAGTCTCCTTACTCAAGGCTTGGCTGGTATTCAACCAGTTGAGGTTCCCGGTGTTGAAAATGTAAGTTTTTATGCCCAATTTCTGTTTTCTATATTCCAGTTGTCTCCATTTAGTTAAAGTTCAATTTATTTGGTGCCTCATTGCTTTTAACAGGTTGATATAACTGAATTCATCGAGGGTCATTCGTCATACCTATGGGCAACCCAAGAGATTTTAGAACTACTTGAGCTGGATACTTATTATCCTGTTTTTGGTCAGCGTGCTGTAAAAACATAGATTTTACAGTTCTTATTTCTTGCCACTCTTACTATTCAGTGCATAGGTAAGCCAGTTTCAGTATGTGAATAAGATTCTGAAACATGAATCTGTAACTTTGTAAATTTGATGAAAAGCAGGCCAGTTAGATTCTGCTCTATGTCGTTCCCTTTTTCGAAACGTGCTAGCCACTTAGGATTTATAATCTCTTTAATTTGGGTTGATTGCCAATCTTGCTTGAATAAATTTACAACAACAACCCGTAAAATCCCACCAGTAGGATCTGGGGAGGGTAGGGTGTACGCAGACCTTACCCCTACCCCAGAGACGGTAGAGAGGCTATTTATACACAAGCTTTTTAGCAGTAATTTGGCCAAGTTTTTTTTTTGGGTCAAAAGTGATTTTTTTGGTCAAAAGCACTTTTGGCCAAAAATTGAGGTGTTTGGTCAAGCTTTTGGAAGGAAAAAAAAGTGCCTTTGAGGAGAATCAGAAGCAGTTTTTGAGAAGCAGAAAAAAATAGTTTATTTCCAAAAGCACTTTTCTGAGAAGCACTTTTGAGAAAAATACACTTAAAAACAGTTTTCAAAAGCTTGGCCAAACACTAATTACTGCTCAAAAGTGCTTTTCAAATTAATTAATCAAACACAAATTGCCTTCTCACCAAAAGCACTTTTTTTAAAAGTACTTTTGAGAAAAATAAGTTGATTTTAGAAGCTTGGCCAAACAGGCTATTAGTGACCCTCTCACACCAGCACATCAACCATTTTGGTTATTAGTAAAGGTGTCTAACGGGTGGGCCGGGCCGGGTAGACATTTTTTGAACCGGACGGGTTGGGGGTACGGGTCGGTTCCGGTTAATTATTAACGGGTTTAACGGGTTTGGGTTTATCCGGGTAAAAAGTAACCCGTACGGGTAGGGGTTTAAGGGGCCGGGCCGGGTTACAGGTATTTCATTTTTTTCAAAAAATTTAAAAAAAAAACAAAATTTTTTTTTTAGCCGTTGTACCGGTCCGGTCCGGGCCGGTTAAACCGGTACACGGCACTGTTCACATGGACCGGGTTTGACCGGTCCGGTTAACCGTTAAAAAATAAATAAACGGACCAACCCCTCTAACCCCCCTACCCAGCCCCACCCCGCCCCCTATGAACCGGGCCGGTCCGGTTCCGGTTTTAACTAGTCTAGGCCGGTCCGGTTACGGGTCAACCCGGCCCGTTAGACACCTTTAGTTATTAGCTCTGCTATTACAGTAGTATTTTCTAAAGCAAAAGGATAATCGTCATCCCTCAGTAAATCGATACTATATTATAATTTTAATCTTGACGATATTCGACTGAATAATTTCATTTCCAGCCAGTTTAGAGCTGCAAAAATCTTCGAGACACAAATCCAGCTGATACTAGAAAGGAGAAATCGATGCAACAAGACAAGAGTAACCCACTATTAGATAGAGAAGATCAACATTATCCTCTTAAAAAATGATAACCAATGCATATGGTATATATTATCCATTTTTAAAATGGATAACTAATGGATAAGATCCTTATTATCCACTTAAAAAAGAAGAAGAGTATTTTACACGCTTGATCATTTTTTTACTATTATTTATTAGAATCATTTTATATTCGTACTAAATATGAGTCGATCGGATATTTATCTATTGTTTCATTATCTATTTTTTATATGTTCATATTCTACCTGACCCGTCCGTTTGCCACCCCTATAGCGATGCATAGGGGTGTACAAACCGAACCGGATAACCGCACCAAACCGAAAAGTCAAACCAAACCGATTAAACAACTCGACTAAGTTTGGTTTGATTTGGTTTGATAATGAGTAAAAAAAGCCGAACCAAACCGACATATAAGTATATAAGTTTTGTATATACTTTTCAGATTTTATATAGAATTTTCTTTAAAAATGTCTAGAAATATTTGAGATTCTCTTGCGGCATCTAATATTTAATACTATATAAAGTGCTCCATATTTATTAACCTTAAATAATGGGTTGTATGATCACTTTCTCATCAAGTGTTACTAAAGAAATTCTTATTTCTTTTTCGAATGTGAAGTGATTGTTATTATTAAGGTATCATATTGAATTTTATGTTTAATTACTAAATTTGGTTAACCTTGAAAGTGTACATCAACAAAACATAAATAACTATTATGTGTTACTAAGAAAATTCTTCCATAAGAATATTTTAATAGATAATATGTTTGTCAATTTTTTATATTTTCACTAAACATATATTTATTTATCAAAAAATTAATAAAGTAAGATTAAAATAATATTTAAGTAACAAAAACCCGAAAAGCCCAACAAAACCGAATCATTCCAAACCGATATAATTGGTTTGGTTCGATTTTGATAAAAATCTAACCAATCTGGTCGATACACACCCCTAGCGATGCAATTGTTGTCTTTGCTTTCTTGCAGCCATTTGTATACGCATTCTGCTTCAAGAGAGCCACACATCTCACCATAAACAAATTTCGATAATCTTCGAGTTTTTCAAGCCTGTTTTCCAAGTCCTGCGCATTGTGAAAGGGTAACCTTATCGCTATTTTCTTGAGGCATCACCCATCGAACTAATTGAGACATGTCTAGGGCAGGGACGCTCGATTGGGTCTAGGGCATAGTGGATTTTTAGCTTAGATAATATTAAATTTATAGAAAAAAGAAAGAAAGACTTAGTAGAATGTTTTAGAACTTTAATTTAAACAATTTCAATAGTAAATAAAGGTTTTCACAACAAGATCCAATGTAATACATTGAAAATATATGGCTTATTATTAACTTGAATGACTTCTTAACGATATAAATGATGATATTAATATGTGAAGTTAAAAGCTTTATGTTTTGTACGAATACTATATTATAAATAAAAAGTACATAAGAAAGTCAACTATAACCTTTTTTTTTTGCATGTATGTGTATTTTATATTAGTTCTATTAAAAAAGTTTAAGGCCTCTATTAAAATTTGGCTTTATGCCACTAATTTTAACGGGCATCCTTTGGTCTAGAGCGCTCCACCGGAGAAATTCTTAAAGAAAAGTAAGAAAAGAGTTTTTCTTTAGCTTACAACAAGAATTTCAATCGCCGTATTATTTTCTTTTATTTTGTTCTTTTTATATTCCTCTTCTAATTTCTAAAATATAACATTTGACCCAAAAATAAAAAGGTGAATTAGCTTTAAATTACTAGCAAATTTAAGCGAATCCATTAATATGTATGAACTATAATAAAATTTTATATTATATTTGAACTTCTTTCCTATTCAAATTTTATTTTCTCTTTATCGGTTTTTGTATTTTTCCTGCTATATAATAAGTTAAAGTCCCTTGGACGACCGAGGGCATTTGGATAAATATAAACTGTTTTATGGGAAAAACATGTATTTTTTATTTTGCTTAAGTGCTGCACATATACAGTAATACCCGTGTTTTGTTACAACCCAATTCCGTTTTAGACCGTGATGGCGTCCAGCGCCGTCGCCAGGCAAGCCAACAGTGAGCAACCTATGTAATTTCCTATTTTAAAGATTTTTTTTCTAAGTAATCAAACCTACTTTAAATTTTAAAACGATTTAAGAAGTAATAGATTTAAAGAAATAATTACCATGAAAACTAATAAATGCCATCGTGATTAATGAAATAAAACAAAAATCAAGAGTCTACTAGTGCGTGTGTCAAGACCTGGTGTCATAAGAGTATAGACTACTAGTAGAATATATAAAAGATTTACAACTCCACTGTATGAAATAAAATAGACAGAACAAAACAACAGAAAGACTTCGGCTGCTGCAGAACGACTCGGAAGGGCAGCTCACCGTGTAGTCTCAAACCAGAAGTCAAGCGTGCGCGCCAGACTGATAACCAGATGCACCTGCCTCAGATCTTGCACATCAAGTGCAGAAGTGTAGCATGAGTACATAAACAACATGCACCTAGTAAGTATTTAGTCTAACCTTGAAGAAGTAGTGACGAGGGGTCGATTTCGACACTTACTATGGGCTAAAATGTACTAATATGCAGTTCTAATTAAACATGATATATAAAATGATAGTAAAACTCAGAGCAGAAAAATAAATAAACAATCCTTTTCTTTTAAGTAGGAACCAAGCGTTAATCCGATAGATATACACCATGACTGCTTACTGGTAATTACAACAGATTAATTGTCATGCTAGATTTGGGTTCTCCGAGTGTAGTTATGTGCTTCATACAATCCTACACTTGCCATATGTTTATGAGAATATTATCAGGTGTTTGGAGAGCTGAATCAACCCTCTTTCATCTCTCCTATTACAATAGGCATTTGGTAGTATCATATTATTCAATACAAGCTAGAGTATGTTCCTCTGCCACTATTTTTCAAAATTTAGTAATTTTTTTCTTACCTATCATTTATTTAATGCAATTTAAATGTGATTTGATGTTGATATTGGAATACTCATGTGGGAGCCATGATGGTTTGAAAAAATAATATTTGTGTTCTGAACTAATAAACTGGTTGTATCGAGCCTCCACCAAGATTTCTTTTAGACTTTGCATTGCTACAAACTGTTCACGAAAATGCTAATTTTTAAAATTCTAAAATTGTCCAATTACCAGATAGGCAGATATCTTCAAATTCGAGTTATTATGGATCCTTGAATTGGTTAGAGAAGAGTGTCGACATCAATTATGTCTTCTAGATATCTTCTGCAAATAATATTTGTAATCTGCCAGGGTTCGATGAGATTAAGTATGTAGGTATGTTGATATTGAATACGATTGCACATGTGACTGATTTACATGCTGAGGCTAGACTTAGTTTGCTGGATTTGTTTCCTTATTTTTCTCCTCTAACGGTGATGAACCTTTAGTGATAGCTTAATTTGTATTTTATATTACCGGCTAATATTCATGGTTAAAATACTCTAAGAAATTCATGGGTGAAAGTCTTGAGTAGTAGATTTGTTTTTGTGTTGATGAATCAAGTCGTCTTAAATTTTTTAGTCTATTTAGTACTTGGCTTTTGTAGGAAGTGCATGAGATTCATGATCTTTATTCACTAAACTAATGTTAGTTGGTTGTTTGGTGCATAATAGTTAGTTTCAGTAACTCTAATATCAGGGTGTTTTATTTTTCAAAAAGCACCGGATAAAAAGAAATCATTTTAAGTTGAGGTATAGGATGCTGAAAGAGTAACAATGCAGTCTTCTCAAAGGTTTATGGAATGATCGACATTCAAAAGGATTGCATCTTCTTTTGTTCGGTATGTAAAAGGTTTTCTCATAGAAGCAAGCCAAAGAATATTATATGAAGTAAGCTAAAATATATACTATGTTGAAGGCATGTAGCTACATATTTCATAATCTTTGGAATGTTGTACAATGTTGTTTCTCAATGGATGTACATGACATGAACCGTTATTATGTAGTGAATATTTAACAATTTTAATAGTATAACTTCTTTTTTTCCGTATGACTACACCATGTATGGAGTTATTTCTCAACTTTTAGTTTTGTCGCGCATAACACGGACACCAACATCTAGTTCTATTATATAGAAGAGCCAAGTATAGTCAACCAAAATTGCCTCCTATGTAAACTTTCGTAGCTTGTTCCCTGTTATGTTATTTAGAGGATAAATCTTTAGATAAAGCTTTTATTTCGATAAGATGAATATGAATATATGTCTCCTATGTAAACCTTGTTGTTTAGGTATCTTCTTGAAAACACTCTTTAAACAGAAAATGTGAAATTAAAAAGATTTGGATATCAAAAATCTTTTATCAAAATTAGAATTGTACTAGTAGTTTCTAAGTATTTTTCTCCTCTACTTGGTGTCCACTCTCACACACACATGTAAAGGGCTCAAACACCTCTATAAGAAAAAAAGGTGCGCACATGGGGGCGGAGCCGCCCTTCGACAACGAGTTCATCCGAACCCAATAGCTTTGGTCCAAACTTTATATTTGTCTTAAGAAATTCATCGAATATGCACAAATTATTAAGTTAGAACCAACTAGAATCCTGAATCCATAAACTTCAAATTCTGGCTCCGCTGCAATGCGCACATCTTTATATAAAAAGGGGCTCGCCTCATACACATATACAAGTGCTAATTATCCCCTTATAAATAGGACTCTGATGTAGAGTTAGAAGCGGTAAAGATCACTCGGCCAAAAGCAATGATCTCCACCGAATAATGTATGGAGTAGTTTCTTTTGTTCCCTCGTTAGTTTCGTATTTGAAATGCTCGGTGTAGGAGGGTGTAGAGGTCGAGAATTACAGTAGCAGATTGGTAGGTTGATGAGTTGTGTTTTGTTTTGATGACCCAACAAACTTTTATGTGAAGAACCAGGTCGAGGACCTAATGCACATACAATATCACAAGTCATCTATGTCTCCAGGAATTCCGGATCATTCATTGCTGAATAAGGACGGATCAGCTGAGGGACCTGCTCCCTCATCGGACTGACAGATTCAAGAACAAGTCAACTTGACAACTGTAAAAAGCTGTGACAGAAAAGTGACTGGCTGTCACTGCTCACGCTACAGTGTAGCAATAGTGCAGTAGTCACTTCCTTGTCGTTGAGCCTTATATCCTCAAGACATTGGGCATCATCCTTGGGATGTGTAATGTATGAGAATATCTTGAAGCAAAAAGAACAATACAATATCACTTGTGCAATTACTGAGAATTTTTCAAGCATTAAGTGCTCTCAAGCATTAAAGACTAAAGAGCTTCAAGAGCAAGAAGACAACTCCACTAAGGCCTACACAACGTGCTCATCAAGTATTGATAATGTCCTTAGATGAGTTGTAATCTTGTATTTTATTTTTCATTGTATCCTTCTAGCTTTTGTAGAAGCAACTAGTTAGGAATCTTTTTAACTCTTTATTCTCTAAACTTCTGTGTGGCTAAAGCTAGTCATGAGTCAAAGTCTTTGTAACTAGAGAGTGACAAAGTGGCTTGTAAGAAGTATTACAAGTTAGTGTGTTGAAGTCTTTGTAAGGTTGCCTTACAAAGTGACTTGTAACAGTTTAGATTACAAGTTAGTGAAGTTGAAATCCTACAAGTGTAGGTCGTGGTTTTTGTCCCCTTGAGTGGGATTTTTCCACGTAAAAATTCTTTGTCTCTTTACTTGTCTTTCTAGCATATAACTCTGTGGAAACTAGTAGCGGACCTGGTACCTCTACTGTTTGGTGGACTCTTAGGAACTATCATAGGTGGTCGAGTGCTTGTCTTTTATGTAATTTTAATATTATTCTCGTATTTTCTTATATTTTACTGCATGGAGTTTATTATTGTTGTTATAATTAAATTCCTTACTCCAAAGGCTTATGATGCCATGACCTTTGCCGAGAGTAGCTTTTGTAATATTCCGTACATCGATCGATCGGTTGTTTGTTTGCTTGCCCCCCTTTTTCAGTAGTAATTGGGAAATAAAGATGCAGTTATGATGTTTAGAGCCCTTTGCTTTGGTCCTCTCAACATCCGCACTTGGAAAGGACAGCAACAAGCTAACAAGGCAAACGTAGAATAAAATTCAACACACAAGCCCGTCTAGCTCAGTTGGTAGAGCGCAAGGCTCTTAACCTTGTGGTCGTGGGTTCGAGCCCCACGGTGGGCGATTAGTTTTCAGCTATTCTCACAGCTTTTATCCTTTTCCCGTTCAATTGTTTTTCCATTTCGTAATTTTGTGAAAAAATCCATTTTCTTTCTCTTTCCAGAGCCACTTAACAACTTGTTTGGATGGTCGTTACCCATTGTGTTGTATTGTATCGTATTGTTACTTTAAATACGATGTTTGTTTTGGTTATTGCTTAAATTTTATTGTATTGTATCGTTAAATCCGTCGTTACGTAACGACGAAATGTGACACTTTATGTAACGATCGATTTGGTGTGATTACGTCGTTATGTTGTCTTTTTCTCTCATCTCATCTTTCACTATTATTAAATAATTTTATTTTATCATTTACTCTTTTATATATTAAATTTATCCTGTATTATAATTTTTCTTTATAATATTACAAATTTATTCTTCATATTGCTTGTGCATGACATCATGAAACAATGACAAACGATACAATCTATCCAAACATTATATTCATCAAACGATACAGTACAATACAATACAATACAATACAATACGATACGATACATTATGAAACAATGTGAAACAATCATCCAAACGAGTTGTAAGTTACAAGAATGACTGAAAGATGGAGTCATTGACTTTTGTACCCATAATAATATATGTACCACTGTTTGATTTACACTATTTTTTTCTTCTTGATTTTCCAAGAAATTTAGGCGCACAGCATTATCTTTTACGAGCATGATATCATTTGTTGTTTCATATTTGCATTACAGTTTTTTCTTACCAAGATATATACCAAGTTAATCACAATGAGTAAATGCAAGGTAATTACAAAACTATTTGATTAGAATATGCTTTTCAAAGAGAAAGAGAAATTAAAAAGTAGGAGCGTTACAACCAAAATCTTGAAAAGAACCCCCCCCCCCCCCCCCCCCCCCCCCTCCCCACGCCCCACGTCTCTGCACCCACGCTCTCACTTTCTTTA
>ML261265.1:16968-42191 GCA_005239495.1 Nicotiana undulata
AAAAAACCCCCCCCCCCCCCCCCTTTAAACTAGAGTGTTCCGAGTCTGTTCAACCGAACTCATCATTTTTAGTATATAGTACGAATGGTATGGCATGCTAGGCCATAAAAAATGTGCAAGCCATTATATTTGTGTAGCAATAATTCTTTTGAAACTTATAGGTTCAAACATATATACCATAATATTTGCGTAAATACAAAAGCTAATGAAAAATTTGATTGAATTATTTTCAAAATTTAAAGAGAGATATACCTTTCAGAATGGACTAACAAAGAAATAATATCACCTAAACTATAACAAAGGGAGTACATATTTTTTTGTTGCAAAAAGGAGAAATTATTATTAAGCAGAAAATTAAGAGGTATCATTACAACATGAAACTGATCTTAACGATACAATCCCTTATAAGTCTTTGCGTAAAGTAGAGAAAGCAAATAAAGGTGGTTCACTCCAGAAAAGATCTTGACACTCAACGTTAGTAAGTGAGTTGCAGTTGCTCCAATACTGCACCAGTGTGTGCGCCACTTTATTTTCTTCACGGTAGACATGCCTAACATCCCGCTGGCCGGTGCATTGAGCAGGAACCTGCAGTCATGAAGAAAATTAACATTAGCTTTGTTGTGGAATTTATCGTGTAATAGGGAGAGTAATACCTGGCAATCTGTTTCTACTATTATCGGTGTTCGATTTTTTGTGAAAGCAAGTTCCAATCCCTTTAGTAAGGCAATAATTTCTCCTTGTATTGGTGATGAAGCTACTATGTGGCTAAAGAATCCATCAATCAAGTTTCCCTCTTATCTCCGATGATTCCTCCTGCTCCTTCGATGTTGGAGGTTTTTTTGGTGTGCACAATCAATATCAAGTTCATAGATGTTTGGTGGTGGGGGTGTCCATTTTATTGGTATTTTCGAGATCAATTATTTTTGAAATTATGATTTGTTCGGTAAAGGTATTTCATTGCGTGCGTAAAAGTTTTATGGCTTGTTTTGAGCAATTGTTGATGTGTTTATGGTTACGGTTGAGCCATATATGCCAAATAATTATAGGTGTTATAATTAACAGGGAGATTATTGTGTTATTGGGTAGGTTGATGTTCAGAGTAGACACATGTACTCTTATCCAATCTAATTGGTTTGAGGTTGGGGTTGGAATGTTTAAGACTCCCCATATGACACTGTTCATAGGGCATCGGAAAAACAAGTGGTTTATGTTTTTCTCTGTCCCACAATGTTTGCAGTTTTTAGACTCAATTATTTTTCTTTGACTCAGGATAGCTGTAGTGGGAAGTCGCTGATGGATTAGTGGCCATAGAAAAGTTTTGATCTTACTGTTACATGGTTCTTTCCATATCCAAAAATAATTAAAATTGTCAGAATTTTGGGTTGATTCCCTATGTCTTACGAAAAAGGTTGTATGCGGATTTTGTTGTGAAGTTCCCATCTTCTGTTTCTTTCCAGAAGAATGAATCATTTATGTTGTCAGAGAATGGGATGTATGATTGTGTTACGAGATCAGAAATCGCAGGTGGGAGGTCGCATGAAAGACAGACCTTCCAGGTTCCAATTTTTATTATTAATGTATGGTTCACCTTTTTATTGTTACCTTCTTTAGTTAATGGCGCTTCTATTAATTTTCTTAGTCTGTGTTTGCGAATAATCCATCTGTCTTTCCAAACACTTATATAACCGTCAATTTCCAACATTTCAAGCTAGTCCTTTGAAAAATTATAAATAATCTTTTGAAGTGCTTTCCCAGATGTAAGAGTCATTTTTTTAGAAGTCATATTATTCTTTTGCGAATTATTTAGGAATTTACCCTTCATCACTTTAACCATAAAGACTCAGAATTAGAAAGGTATCTCCATAATAGGTTGGAGAGGAGGGCGACATTTTTCCCTTTTGCTTTGTACAGCCCAAGACCTCCTTCTTGTTTAGACGATCTTACCTTATCCCTATTAATATGATGGATTTTCTTGTGATCTCTGGTAGAGCCCCGTAGGAAATTTTGCTGGACGCGATCAATGTTGTTTCTAGTCTTAGCGGGAAGGAGATTCAGTTGCATGGAGTGGGTGGGGATGACAGAGAGAGTAGATTGTATAAGAGTTAATCTCCCAGATAAGGTTAAGAGTTTGTCCTTCCATTATTTTAGTCTAGTGTTTATCTTGTCAAGTATGAATTGGTAGTCCGAACTTTTTGGTTGTAAGTTGTTAATAGGAAAGCCTAGGTATTTTCCCACATTGTTTTGATCTTAATATTTAGTGTGGTAGCTAGGGCTGTTTGGACAAGGGTGATGCATTTGAGGAAAAAAATAGTTTTGATTTTGAAAAATTTATTCTCTGACCATATTGATGGGATATGAAGTTGAATATGTTTATGATAGAAGTTGCACTAGCATTGTCCGCCTCTGAGAAAAGAATAAGGTCATCCGCAAATAAGAGGTGTGATATTGCGGGACTATTCTGGCTTATTTTAATGGGTTTTCAATTCAAAATATCTACTTCATAATCAATGTATCTTGTTAGAGATTGCATGCAGATGATGAATAGGTACGGAGAGAGTAGGTCACCTTGTCGAATGCCTCTTGATGGTTTAAGAAGGTCGGTAGGTTTACCATTAGCAATGGTTGATGTTGTTGTGCTAGATATGCAGTTCATGATAAGCATTATTAGGTCTTGTGAAAAATGTAGTGTGTGCAAAGAGCTCCTAACAAATGACCATTCAAGTCTGTCAAAAGCCTTTCAAGATTGATCTCGAGCATCATCTTCCCAGTCCTCCCAGTACATTTTCTAAAAGAGGGGATACCCAATTTTTTTTCAAATTATTTTAAAATTTGCATATATGCCTTCAAAATCACTTTTTATAATAACTGGTATTTTTTCATAAATTTCCATATTTTTATTAATTTCTTTTCCAATTTATTTAGTATTTTATATTCAATAATTATTCATAAATTGTGTTATAAATAATTTCAAAATATTTCCCAGATCAATATGTCATTTTTAATCCTTTAGGATCTGATTATTTCACAAATCAACCAATTTGGTATAATTTAGCTATAATTATAACAATTTTGCAATTATAGCCAATTATACATTTTATGCTATTTTACTTCTATAATTAGTCATTTTCATATCCTAATATTAGCCAATTACCTTTATTTTTATTTACTTAGCATTAATTTCATTATATATAATTATTAATTATTTTATTAACTATTTATTTTATTCTTACGGGTATTTAACTAATGGCCACTTTTAATTTCAAACATAGCCTAAATTAAACCCAACCCACCAGATTAAATTAACCCACGCCCAAAACCCAAACTCCTATCCGGCCCAACCCCACGGCTAATCTGAGCCGTTGATAAATTAAATCAACGGCCCAGATCAATGTTACCATAATTAAACCTAACCTAACCCCCCACACCCCCTCATTTTCATTCGTCTCTCATCTCTATACTCTCTCTCTCTCTCTATCTCTCTAGTCTCTTCTAGAGACTTCCTGTCTCTCCTATGAACCTCTTCGTCTTCTCCGGCCGTCTCCTCGCCGGAGACTACGAAGCCCTCATCATCCTCCTGCCTCCTATGGTTACCTTACGCCGGTAATGCCATCCCTAAGGCCCTTAAAGGACGAGGACCCGTCTCCTCACACCTATGGTGTTCCTGCTTGCCTCAAGACTCCAAGTTTCGATCTTGAGTAAAAGCTTTCCATTTCGGCCTAAACCTATGGGTTTCTAGGCCGGTATCTTCATCTCTGGGTTCAACCTTTAAACCCTAACTTCTGAATCTTCTGATTCTTTTAGATCTGCAATAGATCTATGCATACTATGAAATTTTCCTATGTTATGTTTAAAGATTTTCCCATTTCTTGAACGACCTCCTCATTTTTTAGACTAGGGTTTCAAAACCCTTTTTGCAAAACGATTTCTTATGGATTTTCAACAATTACTTTGTGATTTTTAGCATGTTTAAACATCACCTGAATATTTTCTGTTGTTCGATTCATTTTAGTTAAGAAACCTAATATTTCTGGGTCCTTGAATCTGTTTGCAATGTTGTTTGCGTTTCCTTCATGTACTTTCTGGATTTTCACGAATGCCCTATGTGTTCTATGCTTCTTGCCTTAGTTTGTTGCTAAGGTTTTTCTGAATCTCTACTGATCTTTCAACTACTTGCTTAGGGTTTCTCTGATTTTGTTCAATACCTATTATTTAAACGTCTGATAGGTCTGACTACCTGCCTTGTTGATTGTTCACATAATAATTCATACTGACTTTGTATAAACTACTGAGACATGTGATGTCTTCCCTGAATAGGTGACTTTGTGTATTTTCATTGTAATTCTATACTGATTTTCGAATTGTTTCCTTGTTTGTGTGATATTTTTCTTAGTTAGCATCGAATCCCTGTGATTTTCATTCCCATTCGTGATTCTTGTGACTAATTTTAGAACTAAATTGTACTATACCCTATTTAGGTGCACAAATATGCTGTTAATCATTTGACATATACTTTCCTTATTTGAAATATTATGTATTTAGTCTTTATAACATGCTACATGCTTTTACTACTCCTAATATGGTAAAATCAGTCTTGTAATTGATTATTTTACTTGTTTAATATAACTTGTATCCGTTTGAACCATGACTCCCTAATTAAAGGGAGTCCGATTCTTTAATTGATTCTGATTGAGGTTCTTCCTAAAACTCTATTAAATTAGTACTTCTTACCTTATTTCTCTGGCCTGTTTAAGACTATAAATACACTGCTCTTTTATTAACACACACACGAACAAACACCTTGTTCTACTATCTCTTGATCACATACACATTCTATTATTCTTCTCTTGATTGCTTACTGATACTAGTCGGTTGGAAGCCAAGACTAGTTATTCTACTTGCTTCTTACTCTGTATTTGCTGTCTTCAACTGGTATGTTTCCAATTTATGTTTAAAGTCTCCAAAACAATACGTTTCTCTGGGTACTACGATTCATCTTGTTTCTGATCTTCTTTTACTTATGGCTTTGTTGTCCTACTTGCAACTGACTTGTATACTTGTAGTCTTACCATTTCCCCTTTAGCCTCAACATGTGTATTCCCTCTTGCGTGTTTCAAAGTCATCCTGTTTATGTCTTATGTGATCCCTAGTGTACTACAATTGCATTGTGTATTACTTAGCCTCCCTGTAGTCTTGAACACATGCTATACTCTCAACTGTTTTCTTAAACCTATGTGTAATCATGTACTACCCTCTCCCATCACTCCCTAGAATCTGATTATGTTTAAATCTTGGCATGAATTCTTGGTGACCAATTCCGTTTGTTCAGACTCACTACTAGTCTGTGACACCCTAATACTAATGTGTATCCTAACCTATTTCTATGTGTCCCCAATTCCAACTGTCCTTGATTGAGATCTATGTTTGAATGTGCTGTACCTGTTCAAGTTGTTTGCTGATTTTTCAAAGATGTCTACCTTATACTCAAAGTTATTTTATTACTGATCAAAACCTTTTTTTAGAAAACTCCTTCACCTACTGAATCAATCTAGTACTGTTTTTGTCAAAACCTTTTCAAACTTATCTCATGCACTTCACTTTATTCCTAGATCCTTAAGTGTTGCCCCCTTAGTGTGAGCACTGCTTTGGGACCCCTGAGCTCCCTCTGAACTCTAACACACTGAGGCTGGTATTTCCACATTGCACATGTTCAATCTCTGGTTACCAAGTCTGGGTGTGAGCATTTCCCGGGAGCCCTTGAGGTTCTTAGGGAGCTTTGACACACCCGGATTATAAAAGGCTACGAATACCATATGGCATTGAGGTTTGGAGCATTTGGGCCTAATTGAAGGCTCCCTATAGAATAGCTTCGTATTTTCTATTTCAGTTATGTAATTCATAACCTTTGGCCTGTAATAATTTGTAAACAACTCTTGGGGATGGATAGTGAAAAAGGAAAGGGATAACTTGCATGCTACAAGGGTAGAAAACATGCTTAGGATTTTATTTCCTATCTATGCAATAGATATCATGTTTAGGCCCATATGTTCAAATTCATGCATTAGAAATCATATTTTTTAGGTTGCATACCTGCTGTTTCAACATGCTCACTTTTGCTTAGAATAATCCTGCCAACAAATGATGTTCTCTACTATCACTGCCATGTACACCTAGAAATTTTGTTTTTAGGCTAAACACATTAATGAATATGTTATTTTGCATCTCCTAAAACTGTGTTTAAACATTGCAGTATTGACACTTAGAAACCCTGTTTTAGGATAAGATAACATTAATAAACAAAGTCACCTTCACCTCCCTCGGAAAGCATGTTTAAATGAGGTACACTAATGCATCTAGAGACCATGCTTAGGAAATCTGCATATGCATCATTCTGCATCTCTACCTGTGCATTAGATACCATGTTATAGGGTCCTGATCACTCAACTACACTTAGTCTAATTAGTGAAAGGTATAAACAACCTCACTCAATTTTCTCCAAAAATAGCTGGTAATCATTTCTGTATTGCGAATAACATAGAGCAACATGTTTAGGTAAAAATTTGTAACAGTTCCTTCAATGATTCTGGTAATTAATGTATATTGTCCCACGCCTAGGAAAGACTTAGGTGATAAAATTCTTTAAAAAAAAACTGGAAATCTGCCTCTTTTATGTGTACTGCCTAATGTTAACAGTTCCCTTTAATCAATAGGCAAACTGATTAAGAATTTAAAGCACTAACAAAACTACCTGTTATCCTTTGAATTCACCTAGACACCATGTCTTAGGATCTCAATTAATACTGCCCTTATGTGTGTTTGAGTCGTGCTAATTATGTGCATAATCTGTGGAGGTAAACTTGGGCCTCTTATATGCTCCTATGTGTTTCCCATTTACTGCAGTCCTAAATGTTCTTATTTGTCGCTCTAGAATTTTACCTTTAAACCTGAGGGTCTGCGTAGTACCTCCCTTTAGGGTAATAGTCCTAACCTCCTTCGGGACTGATAGGATGGGACGTGTAATAGCACGCAATAGAGTTCGTTACCAACACGCGCTTTAATTACCTTCACGTGGTGGTGAAAGGGTAGAATATGGATATGATGACCGATGCTCTAATACCACGTGTAGCCCCTCTTTGAGGAGTTTCATACCGGGTATTGCATTAATGTGATCCATATTATTTCAAACCTAGGATATCCCTTCCTTTAAATGCTAGATTATAACCCTTTTCAAAGCTTAGTCGTTTTATAATTATTTTCCAAACACTTGTTTGCTTAATACTTAAAATCCCCTCTTACTTGAGCCCTCACTTGTTATTTGTTTAACTGTGAAAATTCATGAAAAACATTTGGCCGGGAACCACACTTGTGGATCATGAGGGGTGCCTAACACCTTCCAATTGGGATAATTTCAAGCCCTTACCCTATCTATGGTTAGCAACGTAGTTTGTAAATGAACCCCTTAGGTGCCCTAACGCACCGTTAAAATTGTTAGGTGGAGACTCTCCAAATATGCAAACCCCTTTCCCAAAAGGAAAGAGTTGTCTCGACCCAAATGTCCTACACCCGATCTCCCCGCGAGGAAAAAAAAGGGGCCGCGACAGATTGCTTCTTGGATAGTTATTGCATTGTCCCCTTCCTGGAATAAAATTGCACTTGTTAGGACTAATTATTTTATTGAGGAAGGGGGCCATACGATTTACTATGGTCTTTGTAATAGTCTTGTAGATTGTGTTACATAGGCTGATCGGCCATATTGAAAGGTGATTTGTGGGTTCTTGACTTTAGGATTCAGCTTTACAAAAATCATGTTTATGTCCTCCGGGATTAATAAAGTAGTAAAAGCTTTTGTACATGTCTTAATGATAGCTGAATTTGTGTCTGATCAGTATTTTTGGAAGAAAATTGCCTGGTACCTTTAATGGTTTAAAAGACTTTATAGCATTATCGATTTCGGAAACTAAAAGAGGTCTAACAAGAATTTCTTTATCTTGGTCTGATAGTATGTGGAGTAGGCTTGGCTTATGTGTCATGATTTTTGGGCATGAAGTTTCTAACGAGCCGACCGGTCGTTTTACTTTCTAGATCATTGTTTCCATAATTAAGACTTCTAGTATGTGCTTTTACTTTTTATGACTTGCTAGGATGTTTGGTTTAGGTTTGGAAGGGTTCGGGTTGAAATCGGAATGCTTAGTTCCTTAATTGTGGCATGTGATGGTCAAGTTTGACTTGAGTCAACATTTTGAGTAAACGACTTCGGAACCGAAATTTGAAGGTTCCAATAGGTTTGTATGATGATTTTGGAGTTGTACGTATGCCCTAAATTGAATTCGGAGGTCTGTAGGTTGATTTGTGTTATTTTGCCAAAAGTTGGCAATTTGAAGGCTTATAATTTTGATAAGTTTGACCGTATGTTGACTTCATAGCTATCGTATTTGGATTTCCATTTCGGGACTTGGAATAAGTCTGTTTTTCCATTTGGAACTTTTTTGCAAAGTTTGGCGTAATTCCTAGTTGGTTTGATAGGAATCAGACACGCGGTTGTGTTTTTAGAAGTCCTTGAGTTTCATGTTGATTCATGTGTTTTGGGGTCCAGTTCATGGTTTCAGATGCTATATTGATGATTTGATCACGCAAGTGAGTTCATGTTATGCTTTTAGACTTGTATTGATGTTTGGTATGGAGCGTCGAGGTCTGGGGTAAGTTTCAGACGCGTTTCAGAGAGTTCATAGGAGGTTTAGATTTTTGCCGGTGCTCTGATCTCGCATTTGTAACTGTCGCATTTGCGAGCTACATCGTCAAATTTGCAAAGAGAACAATGGTCTGAAGAGTTCGCATTTGCGAACTCCCCATCACAATTGCGATACTGTCCTGGTCTTGGCATTGGTAGAATTTGCGATCACTGTGAGCACTTTTGCGAATTGTCCAAGTTCGCATTTGCAAACAAATCATCGCATTCGCGATAAAAGAAGGGATGTGAGATTTTCACTTTTGCGATTGATTCCTAGCATTTGCGGGGTTCACATTTGCGAACTCCAGGTCGCAATTGCGACACCTGTGACTGAACAAAATGCTAAGGGATGGAGTTTATGTCTCATTTTTATATTTTGGAACCCTCGACTCGGTAGGAGGCGATTTTGAAGTGCTTTTCATCTACAATCTTTGGGTAAGTGATTTTTTTCAATTTCCAACTATTTTACATGATTATGCATGAGAATTAATATCAAAATTACGAGAACTAAACTGTAATTTTGAGAAACTTTGTCTATGTTTTGAGGAATAAGAATTTGAGTTTTGAGAATCGATTTGGACTCGGATTTTGAAAAAAAAACATATGTATGGACTCGGGAGGTTATGAGTGATATTTATTTACAAAAACATCAGGATCCGGGCACGCGGGTCCGGGGTGAGTTTTAGGGATCTTCCAATTTGGTTGGGTAATTACTCTAATAGTTAAATTATAAAATTTTGAACATATATTAATTAAGTTATACAATATTTGGCTAGTTTTAGATTGCGTGGTACCAATTTAAGGCTTTAGGGTGATTTGTGGACCGGGAAGATGACGTGGAAACGAAGTAAGTCTCTTGCCTAACCTTATAAGAGGGAATTTCACCGTAGGTGCTTTAAATGATTGTTTGCTTATATTTGTGGGTGCTATGTGCGCGCGATGTGACGAGATTCCGTATATATCTAAAAGTCATGCTTATGTTTGGATTGTTTTAGGACCCTACCATATATTACTTGTAATATTTGTACCCAACTTGTAGTTTAATTATTTAAATTATGTTTGAAATTGGATAAAGGATTTGTAAAGATTGAGCTTCCCTACTTTGAGTTTTGGTGGGTTACTTGACTGTTGGTGGAAATTATACATTCCTGGAATATTATTCTTATGTAATAGCCATTACTCAGAGTTCGTAGAGTGTTCTATCTTCCTTTGGATCGGGCCGAACGCCTTGTAACGACCCGATCGGTCGTTTTGTGTTCTACGACCCCGTGCCCCTAAATGAGACTTCCCGTAGTTTCTTTTACTGATTTATGACTTGCGGGGATGGGTGGTTCGGGATTTGGAGGAGTGTGGAGTGGTTTAGGAACACTTAGGCCTCATTTGTTTGCACTTAATGGAGGTCTGAATCTTAATCATTCAGATCTCAGACATTAAGTGCGTTTGTTTTTAAAGTCTGAATCTTAATTATTCAGATCTTAATCATTAAGTGTGTTTGTTTTTATTACTTCATAATCACTTAATGGGTCTGAATAGGTCTTTATGATAAAGATCTATAAGAGAGACTTAATTTCATTAAGATGCTATCACATATTCATTATTAACTGCCACCGCCGCCTACCATTATCAACAACCACCATGCCACCCCCACCACCTTTACTAAACCACTCCCACCACCTCCACCACCTCCACCACCAACACGCCACCATCATCCTCAATCATATCCGCCACCATTATCGACCATCACCACTCACTATCCCCATCATTCCGATCACCATATATCATTCTCACTCACAATTAACACTCATCCACCTCAACTACCACAACTGACCACCCCATCATCATCAACAACCACAACCAACACTGCCTATTATTATAACCTACCACCACCCACCACCACCTTTCTCAGTCACAACTACTACCACCACCCGCCATTATTAACTATCACCACCATCCTCAATCATAATATCCACCGCTACCAATCACTACTAGCTACTATCATGAACCACCATCATCAACCAAAACTACCACCAACCACCGTCTCTGGTCGGCATTCACTCGTTAGCCATCACCACCACCAACTATCATATTTTAAAAAGCTATATATTTTATTGATAGAATATTATATTAGTTAGTATTTTATTTGAATTTATGTTTATTAATTTTCAAATAAAGATAAATTTTATACATTCAGATGTTAAAAATCAAACAATCTTAATTATTTTTATTCAGATCTTACTACACATCTTAATATATTCAGATGTGTATTGAGATTCAGATATCTTAATATTAATACACATCTTGATATTCAGATGTGTATTAAGATTCAGACGTCTTAATCTTAAAAAAAACAAATGAGGCCTTAGTTCCTTAAGGTTGGCCTTAAAGGCCAAGTTTGACTTCGGTCAATATTTTTAGTAAACGACCGCGGAATCGATATTCGAAGGTTCTGGTAGGTTCGTATTATGATTTCGGACGTGGGCGTATGTCCGGAACGGGTTTTGGATGACCCTGGAGCGTCTCGACGCCAAATAGTGAAATATGATTCCTTAAGTTAAAAAATTTAGGTTTGGAACGTGTTTTTGTGTTACCGAGGTCCAAACGGAATTTCGAGACCAGAAATAGTTCCGTTATGTCAATTATGACTCGCTCGCAAAATTTGGTGTCATTCCAAGTAGTATAGGTAGGTTCGGCGTATTGAAAGCGAATTCTAGAACTTGAAGTTCAAAGTTTGATTCAATTTGGTTTTGGGGTCGGATTCTTAGATTCATTGTTGTTTTTCGTGTTCCGAGAATTAGAGCGAGTCCGTATCATGAATGCAGACTTGCCAGTGCCTTTGGACGGGGTCCCGAGGGGCTCAGGTGAGTTTCGGACCCCTCAGAGCTAAGTGCTAAACACCAGATTTTTCACAGTTTGGTTTCCTTCTATGCGGTCGCGGGTGTACTCACGCGTTCACATAGAAGGAATTGGCAGGGGTGGAAAAATTCCCTATGCGATCGCATAGGCATGCACGCGTTCGCATATGGGAAGACTGTGGACTGGCCCAGCTTTTACTCTTTGCGTTCACATCCTTCCACCCCGCGATCGCGTAGGTTTAGCATAGCTAGCCTCCGCGTTCGCACGACCCCATCCGCGATCGCGTAGAAGGCCCTCAGGGGGATTGACCATTTGAACTTCACGATCGCACTACCCCTGCTGTGATTGCATACAAGGGGAAGCTGGGCAGTGTACATTTAAAACGGGACTTAGTCTACTTTTGAACACTTTTCTTCTTCCTTGGTCGATTTTTAGAGCATGCAAAAGGGATAATCGACCTAGCTACTGTAAGGTAAGTAATTCCAACCCTAAGTTTAGTTTAATACTTGAATTCTTTGGTAGATTAACACATTAATTAGTAGAAATCATGGGGTAGAGTAAAACCTAGGTTTTTATGAAAATGAGCGAATTATCCAAGAATTTGTTATGAAATCATACAAAAACTATATAATGTTGATCCTTAGGCTATGGGTGAGTGTTTCCTTCGAAAATTACCGGAATCCGAGCATGTGGGCCCGGGGGTGTATTTTGGGAGTTTTTAATTTAGGTTGAAATGATCATTTAAATAGAGGAATTTCATACTTTTGAGTGTAGATTGATTTATTTATGCAATATTTGATTAGTTTCGAGTCCTTGGGAGGCGAATTTGGAGTTTCGAGCGCGTTCTTGACCCGGAAAGTAGACTTGACACAAGGTAAGTCTCGTTTCTAACCTTGTAAGAGGGAATTGTCCCCATAGGTGAATTAAATGATTATGTGTTATTGTTTGTGGGGACTACGCACGTACGAGGTGACGAGAGTCCGTGCGTAGTGACTATTATTGTTATGTCCGGGTAGTTAGGCTCACACCATGCCTTGTGAATTTCCTGAAATTGAATTAAATGCCTTGTGACTTCATTGTGTGCAACTTGTTTCAAGAAAAATCCTAGAATTTGGTGTTTTAAAAGAATTGTTATTTGGAAGGATTTAAAGAAAGATGTTGTATTTGCATGCGACCGCTTCGCAACTTATATTCCGTGAGCGGAGTGATTCTTTCCCCTACTCTCATGGGAGCGGGCCGTACGCCACGACAGGTTAATAGATGCATCTATGAATCGGGTCGTTCGACCCTTTGACAGTGCACAATCATTGATATTATGTTGGCCCAGGCCGGTTGTCCTTATACCACTATGCACATGCTATTTGCTTGATATTTTTATGACTGTTGAGCTGTGAAATAATCTGGAAGACGAATGGAAAACTTGTATATTGGTGCTTCACTATGTATTTAGATATTTATTACGATTCGATATTTTGTTTTACTATCCATGCTTACCTGTTGTCCTCTTTAAAAATATTACTTGAATTTTACTGATTGGACCCTAGTAAGTGTCAAGTCGACCTCTCGTCACTACTTTTTCGAGATTAGACTGGATACTTACTGGGTACATATTATTTTATGTACTCATGTTACACTATGTACTTAATTGTACATGATATGAGGTAGGTGCATCTGGGTATCAATCCGGAGCTCGTTCTTGATTCATATCCAGCCGAGGCTTCACGGTGAGCTGCTTCTCCTGGCGAATTCCAGCAGCACTTTGGAGCTATTCTGTTTGCCTTTTCTGTGTTTACTTATTCAGACAGTAGGACATACTTTTATTCTTTTGATATTATTCTACTAGATGTCTATATACTTGTGACACTAGTTCCTGGCACACACGTTAGTAGATATTATTTTTGGGCTGTAAATATTAAATTAAGACTTACATGGCTATTGTTGTTTAAGATTTGCCTAAGTCATCAATTTTTGCTTAAATGTCTTAAATTTAAATCAAGTAAGTATTGAAATTATTTTGGTAAATTAAACGAAACTCACTAGTAAATCAATGTGGGCTTGCCTGACACGGTGTTGGGCGCCATCGCGACCTGATTTAGCATTTGGGTCATAACAACATGGTATCAGAGATCTAGGTTCACGTAGGTCTCACAAGTTACGAGCAAACCCAATAGAGTCTTGCGGATCGGTACAGAGACATCTGTATTTATGTTCGGGAGGTTATAGGGTGTTAGGAAATCTCTCTTTATTCATTTTTTGTCGTGCAGTTGATGGTATACTAAATCTCACTCTTCTATTCTCTCACATATGGTGAGGACGCGCGCTGCCGACGTTTCAGACCCGGGAGGGGCCGCTACCCCCATCATCCGAGGCCGTGGAAGAGGTCGGGGAGGGCACCGACCTGAGGGCGTCCTACAGCTGTACTAGTTGTACCCCCAACGGATCTAGCGGAGGATCCCATCACTGAGGAGCAGGGCGAGGTGCCCGCAGCAGATCCTGCCCCTTTGGACTTTATGACAGCGCCAGGATTTCAGGAGGTCATAGGCCGGATGATGTGGTTCATGGACACCATGACTCAGGCTGGTTTATTTCCAGCAAATCCGGCCACATCTCAGGCGGGAGGGGGAGCACAGACCCCTACTGCACAGGCCGTCGGACATGCAGCAACAATATATCAGACTCCAGGTACACTGCCCTTGGGCGGGGTCCAGCCAGCAGTAGCACCTGAGGTCAGACCAGCTACGGACGGTGATCTACAGAAGTTATTAGACAGATGGACCAGACTGCACCCTCCTGTCTACGGAGGCGAGCGTCATGAGGACGCACAAGACTTTATTGATAGGTGTAGGGATAGACTGCACAATATGAGGATACATGAGTCTCATGGAGTTGACTTCACTACCTTTCAGCTAGAGGGCAGGGCCCGTAGATGGTGGCAGTCCTATATTTTTGGCAGACCGGTAGATTCCCCTCCTGTCACTTGGGAGCAGTTCACTCGGCTATTCCTGGACCGGTATATACCACCCCCTAAGAAGGAGGAGCTGCGGTATCAGTTTGAGCAGCTGGAGTAGGGTCAGATGTCAATGACCGACTACGAGGCTAGGTTTTCTGAGCTGTCTCGTCATGCACTCATGATACTACTTACTGACGAAGAGAGAGTGCGAAGATTTGTAGCTGGGTTGCATCCAAGCATTAGGGCCAACATGGCCCGAGAGGTGGAGATGGGAACTCCTTATCAGCTTATGGTAGAGATTGCTCGCAGGATCGAGGGTTATCGGTCGAGGAGTAGAGAGCAGGGGCAGCAGGATAAGAGAGCTAGATTTTCTGGGGATTTTAGAGGTGCTTTAGCTAGAGGCAGAGGTCAGTTTGGTAGGGGTCAGCCCAATAGGCCCCCATATTCAGCACCCCCACCACCTCCACGAGGTGTTCCAGCGAGGCCTTATTTCAGCGCCATGCCGGAGAGTTCTTACCGCCCGCCATCTATTCAAGGTTTCCCCAGCAGGTATTCAGGTCATCAGGGGTCTTCCAGCCCTTACTTCAGTACAATGCCAGAGAGTTCACATCGCCCTCCAGCTATTCAAGGTTCTTATTCAGGGAAGCATGCCATGATGCCGGGAGGTTGTTATGAGTGTGGGGATCCAGGTCACATGAAGAGGTTTTGTCCCAGGCTTTGGGGCAAGGCAGTGCAGCAGGGTCACCAACCAATGAGAGCAGCACTAGCGATTCGGCCACCTAGAGGTGGAGGGCAGACTGGTAGGGGTCGTCCCAGAGGTGGAGGCCAGGCAGGGGGAGCCGAGTCAACTCCTGTTTATTCCGGTGGAGGTTAGCCATCCGACGCTCCAGCCAGGTTCTATGCTATTCCGGCCATATCAGATGCAGTGGCCTCAGATGCCGTGATCACAGGTATTATTTCAGTATGCGGTAGAAATACATCGGTATTATTTGATCCAGGGTCCACTTATTCATATGTATCAGCTTTGTTTTCTCATTTCCTAGATATTCCTCGCGAGCCCTTGGGTACTTCTATTTATGTGTCCACTCCTGTGGGCGATTCTGTGGTTGTGGACCGAATTTATCGGTCCTGTGTGGTTACATTTTGTGGGTTCGAGACCAGAGCGGACCTCCTGTTGCTTGATATGGTTGATTTTGAGGTCATCATGGGCATGACTTGGCCATCTCCTTATCATGCCATTCTAGATTGCCATGCCAAGACTGTTACTCTAGCCATGCCCGAGTTGCCGAGATCGGAGTGGAGAGGTTCCTCAGTTAGTGCAGCTAGTTGGGTTGTTTCTTCCCTGAAGGCTCGACATATGGTCGAGAAGGGTTGTTTGGCTTATCTTGCTTATGTGCGGGACACCACCGCCGAGTCTCCGACGATTGATTCAGTGCCAGTAGTTCGAGAGTTTGTTGATGTATTCCCTTCAGACCTTCCAGGAATGCCACCGGATCGTGACATTGATTTTTGCATTGACCTAGCTCCAGGCACCCAACCTATATCTATTCCCCCGTACCGTATGGATTCGAAGGAATTGAAAGAACAACTTGAGGAGTTGTTGGCTAAGGGGTTTATCAGACTGAGTGTATCGCCTTGGGGTGCTCCAGTGCTATTTGTGAAGAAGAAGGATGGGACTATGCAGATGTGTATTGATTACCGCCAGTTGAACAAGTTCACCATAAAAACAAGTACCCATTGCCGCGTATCGATGATTTGTTTAACCAGTTTCAGGGTGCTTGGGTGTTTTCTAATATTGACTTGAGATCGGGGTACCATCAGCTGAAGATTCGGGACTCGGATGTTCCGAAGACGACCTTTCGTACGAGATATGGTCATTATGAGTTCCTGGTGATGTCCTTTGTCCTGACTAATGCCCCAACAATATTTATAGACTTGATGAACATGGTGTTCAGGCCTTATATTGATTCTTTTGTCATCATCTTTATTGACGACATTCTGATTACTCACGTAGCCTGGGGGAGCATGAGCAACATTTGAGAGTTGTGCTCCAGACCTTGCGAGAACAGAAGCTGTATGCTAAGTTCTCCAAGTGTGAGTTTTGGTTGGATTCTGTGGCATTCTTGGGGCATGTGGTATTCGGAGAGGGTATCAAGGTTGATCCTAAGAAGATTGAGGCAGTTCAGAGTTTGCCACGCCCTACTTCAGCTACAGAGATCAGGAGCTTCTTGGGTCTAGCAGGTTATTATCGCCGATTTTTGGAGGGTTTTTCATCCATTGCAGCTCCTCTGACTAGATTGACTCAGAAGAATGCCCCATTCCGATGGTCTGACGAGTGTGAGGCGAGCTTTCAGAAGCTCAAGACAACATTGACTTCAGCACCAATTCTAGTATTGCCTTCCGGTTCTGGGATGTATACAATTTATTGCGACGCTTCACGCGTTGGTTTGGGATGTGTGTTGATGCAGGAGGGGTGAATTATTGCATATGCTTCACATCAGCTGAAGGTTCATGATAAAAATTACCCTGTGCATGATTTGGAGTTGGCGGCAATTGTTCATGCTCTTAAGATTTGGAGGCACTACTTGTATGGGGTGTCTTGTGAGGTTTATATAGACCACCGCAACTTGCAACACTTGTTCAAGCAGAGGGATCTCAATTTGAGGCAGCGTAGGTGGCTTGAGTTGCTGAAGGATTATGACATCACCATTCTTTATCATCGGGGCAAAGCAAATGTGGTAGTAGATGCCTTAAGAAGGAAGGCGGAGAGTATAGGTAGCTTGGCTTATATTTCAGCGGAGGAGAGACCTCTAGCTTTGGACATTCAGTCCTTGGCTAATCGCTTGGTGAGGTTGGACCTTTCTGAGCCCCGCCAAGTTCTTGCACATGTGGTTGCACAGTTTTCATTATTGGGGGAGATCAAGGCTCGGCAGTTTGATGATCTGCGCTTGGCAGAGCTACGAGAGACAGTGATACAGGGTGGTTCCAAGGAGGTTTCTATTGGCAAGGATGGTGTTCTGAGACTTCAGGGTCGCTTATGTGTCCCTAATGTTGATGGCCTGAGGGAGAGGATTCTAGAGGAGGCTCACAGTTCACGATATTCTATTCATCCTGGTGCTACGAAGATGTATCGTGAATTTAAGCAACATTGCTGGTGGAGGCGGATGAAGAAAGACATAGTGGAAATGAGAGCGCATCACTATGGATTTCGTAGTTGGGCTGCCTTGGACCTTGCGGAAGGTTGATGCGATTTGGGTCATTGTGGACAGGTTGACAAAGTCGGCGCATTTCATTCCAGTAGCTACTACTTATACTTGAGAGAGGTTGGCTCAGATCTACATTCGGAAGATAGTTCGGTTGCACGGTGTGCCTGTGTCTATTGTATCAGACGAGGTCCTCAGTTCACCTCGCACTTCTGAAAAGCACTATAGAGTGAGTTGGGCACCCGGGTTGAGCTCAACACAACATTCCACCCTCAGACCGACGGACAGTTGGAGAGAACAATCCAGATATTGGAATACATGCTCAGAGCATGTGTGATTGACTTTGGAGGGCAGTGGGACCAGTTCTTGCCTTTGGCCGAGTTTGCTTATAATAATAGTTATCACTCCAGCATTGAGATGACTCCCTTTGAGGCGTTGTAAGGTCGGCGATGTCGTTATCCTATCGAGTGGTTTGAGCCTGGCGAGGCTAGGTTATATGGAACCGACCTGGTGAAGGATGCTTTGGAGAAAGTGAAGTTGATTCAGGAGAGGCTTCACACAACATAGTCAAGACAGAAGAGTTACGCGGATCAGAAGGCGCGTGATGTATCATTTATGGAGGGAGAGAAGGTTCTATTGAAAGTCTCGCCGATGAAGGGTATTATGAGGTTGGGAAAGAAGGGCAAGCTGAGCCCAAGGTTTATAGGTCCATTCGAGGTGTTGAGACGAGTCGGAGAGGTTGCTTTGAGCTTGCTTTACCTCCCAGTTTATTAGGAGTTCATCCGGTCTTTCATGTGTCCATGCTCCGGAGATACCACACAGACTTCTGTCACGTGGTAGATTTCAACACCATTCAGCTAGATGCGAGGTTGGGCTACGAGGAGGAGCCAATGGCTATTATTGACAGGCAAGATTGCCAGTTGAGGTCCAAGAGGATTTCCGCCGTAAAGGTCCAGTGGAGGGGCTAACCAGTCGAGGAAGTGACTTGGGAGTCCGAGGAGGACATGCAGAGCAGATATCCACACTTATTCAGCACTCCAGGTATGATTCTAGACCTGTTTGAGGACGAACGTTTGTTTAAGAGGTGGAGAATGTAACGACCTGACCAGTTGTTGTGTGTTCTAGGACCCCGTGCCCCTAAATGAGACTTCCCATAGTTTCTTTTACTGATTTATGACTTGGGGGGACGGGTGGTTCGGGATTTGGAGGAGTTTGGAGTGGTTTAGGAACACTTAGTTCCTTAAGGTTGGCCTTAAAGGCCAAGTTTGACTTCGGTCAACATTTTTAGCAAACAACCTCAGAATCGAGATTCGAAGGTTCTGGTAGGTTCGTATGATGATTTCAGACTTGGGAGTATGTTCGGAACGGGTTTTGGATGACCCGGCAGCGTCTCGGCGCCAAATAGTGAAGTATGATTCCTTAAGTTAAAAAATTTAGGTTTGGAACATTTTTTTGTGCTATCGAGGTCCAAACGAAATTCCAAGACCGGGAATAGCTCCGTTATGTCATTTATGACTCGCTCGCAAAATTTTGTGTCATTCCGAGTAGTATAGGTAGGTTCGGCGTATTGAAAGAGAATTCTAGAATTTGAAGTTCAAAGTTTGATTCAATTTGGTTTAGGGGTCGGATTCTTAGTTTCGTTGTTGTATTTTGCATTCCGAGAATTCGAGCGAGTCCGTATCATGAATACATACTTGACAGTGCTTTTGGACGGGGTCCCGAGGGGCTCGGGTGAGTTTCGGACCCCTCGGAATTAAGTGCTAAACACCAGATTTTTCACCGTCTAGTTTCCTTCTATGCGATCGTGGGTGTGCTCACGCGTTCACATAGAAGGATTTGGCAGGGGTGGAAAAATTCCTTATGCGACTGCACAGGAATGCATGCGTTCGCATAGGGGAAGGCGGTGGACTGGCCCAGATTTTACTCTCTACGTTCGCATCCTTCCTCCCCGCGATCGCGTAGATTTAGCCTAGCTAGCCTCCGCGTTCGCACGGCCCCATCCGCGATCACGTAGAAGGCCCTCAGGGGGATTGATCATTTGACCTTCGCGATCGCACTGCCCTTGCTGCGATCGCATACAAGGGGCAGCTGTGCAGTGTACATTTAAAACGGGACTTAGTCTATTTTTGAACACTTTTCTTCTTCCTTGGTCGATATTTAGAGCATGCAAAAGGGATAATCGACCTAGCTACTGTAAGGTAAGTAATTCCAACCCTAAGTTTAGTTTAATACTTGAATTCTTTGGTAGATTAACACATTAATTAGTAGAAATCATGGGGTAGAGTAAAACCTAGGTTTTTATGAAAATTAGCGAATTATCCAAGAATTTGTTATGAAATCATACAAAAACTATATAATGTTGATCCTTAGGCTATGGGTGAGTGTTTCCTTCGAAAATTACCGGAATCCGAGCATGTGGGCCCGGGGGTGTATTTTGGGATTTTTCAATTTAGGTTGAAATGATCATTTAAATAGAGGAATTTCATACTTTTGAGTGTAGATTGATTTATTTATGCAATATTTGATTAGTTTCGAGTCCTTGGGAGGCGAATTTGGAGTTTCGGGCGCGTTCTTGACCCGGAAAGTAGACTTGACACAAGGTAAGTCTCGTTTCTAACCTTGTAAGAGGGAATTGTCCCCATAGGTGAATTAAATGATTATGTGTTATTGTTTGTGGGGACTACGTACGTACGAGGTGACGAGAGTCCTTGCGTAGTGACTATTGTTGTTATGTCCAGGTAGTTAGGCTCACACCATGCCTTGTGAATTTCCTGAAATTGAATTAAATGCCTTGTGACTTCATTGTGTGCAACTTGTTTCAAGAAAAATCCTAGAATTTGGTGTTTTAAAAGAATTGTTATTTGGAAAGGATTTAAGGAAAGATGTTGTATTTGCATGCGATCGCTTCGAATTTATATTCCGCGAGCGGAGTGATTCTTTCCCCTACTCTCATGGGAGCGGGCCGTATGCCACGGCATGTTAATAGATGTATCTATGGTTTGCGCCGTTCGACCCTTCGGCAGTGCACAGTCATTGATATTATGTTGGCCCAGGCCGGTTGTCCTTATCCACCATGCGCATGCTATTTGCTTGATATTTTTATGACTGTTGATCTGTGAAATAATCTGGAAGACGAATTGAAAACTTGTATATTGGTGCTTCACCACGTATTTAGATCTTGATTACGATTCAATATTTATTGTTTTACTGTCCATGCTTACATGTTGTCCTCTTTAAAAATATTACTTGAATTTTACTGATTGGACCCTAGTAAGTGTCAAGTCAACCTCTCGTCACTACTTCTTCGAGATTAGACTGGATACTTACTGGGTACATATTATTTTATGTACTCATGATACACTCTGTACTTAATTATACAGTATCTGAGGTAGGTGCATCTGGGTATCAGTCTAGAGCTCGTTCCTGATTCATATCCAGCCGAGGCTTCACGGTGAGCTTCTTCTCCTGGCGAATTCCAGCAGCACTTTGGTGCTATTCTTTTTTCTTTTTCTGTGTTTACTTATTCAGACAGTAGGACATACTTTTATTCTTTTGATATTATTCTACTAGATGCCTGTAAACTTGTGACACTAGTTCCTGGCACACACGTTAGTGGACATTATTTTTGGCTGTAAATATTAAATTAAGACTTACACGGCTATTGTTATTTAAGATTTGCCTAAGTCATCCGTGTTTGCTTAAATGTCTTAAATTTAAATCAAGTAAGTATTGGAATTGTTTTGGTAGATTAAACGAAACTCACTAGTAAATCAATGTTGGCTTGCCTGACACGGTGTTGGGTGCCATCATGACCTGATTTAGGATTTGGGTCGTGTCACGCCTGGAAAGTATAATAGATGCATCAATGATTCTCACTAGTTGACGCTTGGCAATGTACACACTATTCTGGATCGGGTCATACGACCTCAACATAAATTGTGCGTGAAATTGCTCGGAGTCCGATTATATTTGATAACTCTTCCATGACTTGAGTATTTATAACTACTTGATGGCTCTTATTTGTTGAAATTTGTATATGATAGTTGGAGATTTTAATTCATATTAGTTAAAGAACCACTTACTTATTGTTCACTATTTCGTTATTACCGATGTTTTCCATGCCTATCTATAATTTCTGCACTTTATTTATTGATCCATAGTAAGTGTCGATGTTGACCCCTTGTCACTACTTCTTCAAGGTTTGACTAGTTACTTACTAAGTACATGTTGTTTATGTCCTCATGCTACACTTTTGTACTAATCGTGCAGAATCTGAGGCAGGTTTATTTGGTGGCCATTTAGGCGCGTTCCCCCGCTACCCAGAGACTTAGTGGTGAGTTGCTTTCTATGCCCGTTCTGCAGCGCCCAGAGCCTTTTCTTGTTGTATTTATTTTTTTGTCTACCTTACTCCATAAAATAGTATAGGAGGTTTTGTGTATTCTACTAGTTTTCTCATGCACTTGTGGCACCGAATTTTGGGAGATTCTAGTAGATATTTTATGGTTTTGATTATTAAGTCCAGTACTTTAGCCTTTCGTTTATTTCATGATTTACATTACTACAATCACCTAATAATCGTTCTCTTAATAAACAAAAATCAATGCCTTTAAAAATGTTAGAATGAACAATTACATGGATAGTTCACCATTGGTTTTTCTAGTGGCGATGTTAGGCGTCATCACGACCTATAGTGAGAATTGAGTCATGATGAAGTTAGTTCGGTTGTGTAGATATTTTTGAAGTGTCCTATAATAATATCATGTATTCCCTAAGGGTCAAAAGTCCAATTACCAACGGTGTCATTAAGCCCTAATATCCTATTTGTTCTGCTCCATTGGATAGAAGATATATGAAAAACAGTTTGTGTTAGCATCCCCATTATCAATCCACTGTACTCTTGATTTTAGTTTCAAAAAATCTTGTTCGTTTTGAAGGATTATGTTGTATTGTTGAATCATATTAGTTTCTAGGTTTTAGTGGAATTGAGTTTACTTTGAGGTTGCATGTTTTGGATTCCTAGAATTCGTGAGAGAAGTATTTTCTTTAAAAAAAAAATATATTTTCAAAGTTAGTCCTATTCCATTCTTCCACGTATTCCATGAAAGAAGAAACGACAATTAGGTAATTTCTAGTATTATTACAATGTTGTTTTACTATATTTGAAAAAGATGGATGTCTAAGCCACATTGTTTCGAAACGAAAAATATGTGTTGGCTTATTAATTGATTTTGTCAAGTTAGTAATAGTGGGTACTGGTCTGAATGAGTACGTGGCATGTGTGTGACAATGGCATCTCACATCTGGGAACATTTCCACCCAATCAGAGTTTCCAAGAAACGATCTAATCTTTTCAAAATTTGTTGCTACTTTTTGTCCTTTTATTTGTCCATGTAAACTCTGGTCCCACAAAACCAAAATCAATCATATCAACTGCATCCGGAGAGTTTAGAAAAGTAGCACTTCTTCTACTGTTTACGGGCCTTCCTCCAAACTCTTCGGAGGGGGCTGTGACTTCATTAAAGTCGCCACATAGTAGCCACGGGTAGGTATTGTTTTTCGTAACTATTTCTAGGCTGTTCCAGAGTATTTTTCTGTTTACTAATAAAGTGCTAGCATAAACCAAAGACATCAGCCAAGGTTTTGATGTTCTACCGAATGGAATATTGGCATGGATCTCTTGGTCAATGACGCTACTAGGTCCATTTTCACTTCCTCGTGCTTTCACTTTAGTACCACTCCACCCCAGTAACCATCTGAGCTAATTTCAATCAAGTCAGTGAAATCAATAAATTCCATGAGCTCGTAGTGGATCTGCATGCGCGTCTCAGTCAAGTAGATAATTGGCGGGTTGTTCCAGTCAACAATGTCTTTGAAATTGCGCCTGAATTCTGGTGTCACAACACTTCGAAGCGGAATCTTCATATCCTTATCAGTTACCTTCCCCCTCTTGGCCCGACTACTATCCTCTTCCTCTGCATATCCCATAACATACACTGACGAGCCTTGATTGACGGACTCCCAAGACTCTGGACTATCTGGAACCTCAGAAGAGCTGGTGTCCGTAAATACCTTGACATAGTTTTGAGCCTGAGGGGAACCCGGTTGTACCAATCCATGCACTACTCCCCTTATACCCTGATCAATGGGCCCTGATAATGAAACTAAGGGACTTGGTGAGGTCGGAACTCCCCTCACCTCATTTGCTGCCGGCGAAATCGCAATTACTCAAACGGATGACTCATATGGATCCTCGGATGGTTCCTCCTCGATAAAACCCATGATCTCCGATGGATCTGACTCTATAGGGTAACTTATATCTCCTTCTAACACCATTTGTAGCCTTATGACCCTTGCTAGGGGCTGTAGTCTTCGGAGGCATCGCTGAAAATGTAACATATCGTTAGGAGCATGAATTCTTATATCGCACGATCTAAGATAAGAAGAGAGGATAACATCCTATATGTCCTGTAGCCTTCTATCTATAAGTGTTGTGCACAACCACACCCATAAATAAGACTCTATTAGACACAGTCTGTAGACAACCCTAGGACAGAACTGCTCCGATACCACTTTTGTCACGACCCAAACCAATGTTCCGCGACGGGTGCCTGAATCCTACATGTAGAACATCCTTAGGCATGCGTTTAAGATATAAACATGAATAGTATATGGGAGGGAAACTTGTTCAAAAGACATATATACATATACTTGCGGAATACAGTGGGCGAGCCGGCAAGGCTGTTATAGACAATAATATACCCAAGACTGGAAGCCGACATGGCCACATACTATCCAACTATACATAACTATCTACAGACCTCTAATAGAAATATAACTGTACAACGGAGGGACTGAGCCACATCATACCCACATATATATATATACAAGTATTTCGTACCAAAATCAAAAGCAGCTACGGATCAAGTGGAGCACGCCAACTCTCGCTGATCAAGGATCCTAAGAAGGGGGATCGTCGGCTTGCCTACCTGCACCTGCGGGCATGAAACGCAGGGCCCGGGAAATAGGGCATCAATACGAATAATGTACTGAGTATGTCAGGCATGAAAATCAGTACATAAAAGACATAGATGAAACATGGAATAAAGAAATCCATCTGTAAGTCTGAATAACTTTGTAAATTCTGAAACATTTATAATATCATGAACGTGCATATAAATGTTGTGTCGTGCATAAGTATAGGTATACATGACATCATCAAGCCTCTGAGGGCATCCCATCATATCGTCTCGGCCATCGTGAGCAACATCATCAACATATACCAACTGATCAGGTGGTGCTGCGTATATAACACCGTAACCTTTTCCCATATCTCATATACATATATATATATATATATATATATATATATATATATATATATATATATATAACGTCTTCTGGTCATGTGTCAATGTACATGTATAAATGAATGCAATGCATGCGAAGTACGTCAATAAAATCTCTCGGAACGTCATAAGACCATTATGCCTTT